>PVKM010004242.1:0-14603 GCA_004027735.1 Carollia perspicillata
TCCACACCTAAAACAAAAGCAGACTAAGCGGTCACCTAAAAGAGGAGCAGAGCCACAGAAATGGAAGGTTAGCAACAGGGGAGTGGGAGGAGAGGGTGGGGAGAAGGTACAGAGAATAAGTAGCATAGACGGTGGGGAGAAAATAGACAGGGAGAGGGCAAGAGTAGTGTGGGAAATGTAGAAGCTAAAGAACTTATGACACATGGACAAGAAATAAAGAGGGGGAGTGTGGGTGGGAGGGGGTGTGCAGGGTGGAGGGGAATGAAGGGGGCAATGGGAGAACTGTAATGGCATAATCAATAAAAAAGTTATGAAAAAAAAATAAATAAAATAAAAAACAAACAAACAAAAAAAAATAAATAAAGTTGGAAAAAACCCAGTAAGCTGGTGCCAAATGGAACTTACTTGTATGCCAGGGCTCCAGCAAAGTGCTTCTGGATGTACGTGTCCATTACAGGCCGGAAGTGGAAATACTTTATGTCTCTGAGCAGGTTGATGATGAATACCTGAGAGAAATGGGGGGTATCAGGGTTCACTGGAGGCCTCAGACCTATCCCCAGCACAGAACAGAACTCTTGCTTCTTCAATGAATGGCAAACTGTCCGTGTTTTCTCCAGTGTTCCCCATGGGCAGTGAATGTAAGATTTCCATTCTGTGTCTCAACTGCTGTTTCGACCGTTCCATTCCTACCACTCCTGGACTCCCAATCCAAACTTGGGGCTCATCTGTCTATGCCACCGTTACTCTGAGACTCTTCCTAACAAAGCTGGGTGTACAACATGAACCAAGGAAAGGCAAAACGCTTCCTGTGTAGGTGGTCATAAATACTACTGCATCTCAACAAACTTGGAAAAAATTATTGTTCTCGGAGCCAAATTAGCCTACAAAAGGCTGCGCCCTTCAGAAGTGAGGCTGGCTAGCCAGGGAAGTGAGGAAGAAGAAAAGCCAAAGGGGCAACCTATGCAAGTGCCATCCTTGCCTCTGCCCCTCATCGGTCAGGTACACGTGGAAAACCTGCTTCTCCCTGAATATGCAGCACTCGTGGAGGATCAGGTACGTCAGGCACAGTGCACTCAATAGCCTAGTCACTGTCTACTCTCACTAAGCAACCTCCTGAGACTCTGGTTCCCAAACAACTTCACAGCGAGAGAAAGTGTGATGCTCAGACCAGCAGGAGTCTCTGCTTTTCCTGGTGGTTATATCCGATTTTGTAAGTGAAAAAATGGACCATCTGGCTTCCTATATTAGTCTCTGGGCCTTTTATGGGTGTAGGTCACTATTTTAGGAGCTAGCCAACTCTGCACTAGTGATGAGACTGAGTATCAGAGCTACAAAGTTGTGGCCCAATCCTGACCGTCACGAATTCTTCAAATTTGATTTTGTAGGGATTGGCCTCGTAGGTTGGTTGGTCTTCCTGGGTGATACTCCTCAGTCCCTTCTTCACTGGAAGCATCTGAGCCCAGCTGAATAAATTATTTCCCTCATTCAAAAATATGTGACGGGAAAAAGCGGGCCACGAAGGAAGGGACTTACCAAAGACTGAAACACCAGCAGGCCGTATTTTTCCGTATTGTCATCCAAAATCACAAAGAGTGTATCTAAGATGTCCTGCAGAAACTGCAAGAGCATAAAAATCAGAGGGCTCAGCTCTCAGGACCTGGTACACATAGTCGAATTTCCACGCACCAATGAATTTATTTCCCAGTAAACAAAGTCAAAGATCTAAGGTCTCAAAGCACCACTTAAAAATAATATAGTACCTATCTTTACCCAGTATAGGGCTAACTAGGTGGACCTGGGGGATTTGCTTACAGCCCAAAGGAACACAGAGAGGCTCTTTCTATGTTTTGTAAGTGCTAAAATTCTAAGCAAAGAGCCTATAAAACCTAGAACATCCATATAGGACAGCAATTTTAAAACCAAGACAATCTAAGTGATTCTGATGCCACATTTATTTCGAGAAAAAGAGCTCACTTTCCTGGGACCTCAAAAAACTCAGCAGTCCCTTGCTCTCCACTGCAGCCTAACTCTACAGAGGACATTTGGATGAGGATGTGGCAAGCTGGGACTCACCTCGAGAAACTACGTTTTAATCTAGAAATTAGTGTCCCAGGAGAAGGGAGAATGCAGCTGATAAGGGCTGTCAATGAGAGTAAACAACCTGGCGACACTGTTTTTTGTTGTTGTTCCTTTTTTAGAGCATGTGCCTTTTTCTTTCAAAGATTCAAAAACCAATGAAGAGAATAAATACTTTTGTATGCTAGGGATACTAGTAGTCTTTTTTTCTTTACAAAGATTTTATTTACTTATTTTTAGACAGAGGGGAAGGGTGGGAGAAAGAGGGAGAGAAACATCCATGTGTAACTGCCTCTTGTGGGCCCCCACTGGGGACCTGGTGTATAACCCAGGCATGTGCCCTGACTGGGAATTGAACTGGTGACCTTTTGGTTCACAGGCCAGCGCTCCATTCACTGAGTCACACCAGCCACGACAGGATGCTAGTGGTTTTTAAAAACCAAATCTAACATTCTGTTGGTCAAAACACAATTTAATAATACTATGACTACAATTTATTTAAAAACCATGTAAGGTAGGAGACAGAGATAGGGATGTGGATGGGCAGGACTGGCTATGGGCTGACGATTGTTGGTGCTAGGTGATGGGTACATGTAGGGCTCTTTATACTATTCTGCCAGCTTTGTGTAGGTTTGAAAATTTCCAATAAAAATTAAAACATCTGCCCTGTCTGGTGTGGCTCAGTGGATTGAGTGCTGGCCTGAAAACCAAAGGGTCGCTGGTTCGATTCCCAGTCAGGGCACCTGCCTGGGTTGTCGGCCAGGTCCCTGGCTGCGGGGGGGGAGCATGTGAGAGGTAACCAATTGGTATATCTCTCGTACATTGATGTTTCTCTCCCTCCCTTCCCCTCTCTCTAAAAATACATAAATAAAAAACAATAAAAACATCTTTTACAATACTAACATTATTCTCTTCACATTCTCTTCTGGCTGGCTTGAGACAAATTATTGATGCTAAAACTGGACCTGCTGGCAGAATGTTCTCATGAGAAACACAACGACCCATTTTTAAAAAATCACAGACTTTTCTAATACCTTGTCTGTTTACTACACATTTTTATTATGTTCAGTAGGAAAAAATGCTCTAAATATGAATTTATCTTAAGCTTAAAAAACTAGCATTAGCTTGTTTGTTAAGATCTTTCTAAAATGTATGATACTCTGATCAACTAATTCAAACGAAGCTCATACACAACTTCATAAAAGTACAGAGGCACACGGGCTTTAAAACTGTTCCCAACTGGGGACGCCATGTTGTGTGTTGGTGGAGTCGCTGGATCTGTGAAAGCGAAGGACAGACAGCGCGTTGCTGAGTGATGTGACACTCGCAACGACACAGTGAGAAAGCTCAGGAGGGACAAGGGGCCTTCTTGAGAGTTCGTCTCCATCCTACATTGTTGCTCTTGCGGATCGCTAAGGGCACCTCCTTTCTCCGCAGTGGAGTTCAATCCAGTGTGCAGAATCTCCCTGCAGGGCTTTCACCAGCAGGAAGCACCTGGTGGTCTCTTGCCCTAAAACCAGACGAGCCAACACTCTACCAAGTGTGAAGGAGCCCAACAGAAGACAGCTGAGGCCCGGCAGGATTGCTGTCTGCTTGTTTAGATGGGAAATGTCACAAAGGCACTTGGTGAAAACAGTGGAGGCGAGGAGTAAGGAAGCTTCCCTAGCATGGACTCGGAGAGCCTGGGCAACATCAGCAGCTGCAGGTCAGTGGAGCGGATTCAGAGGTCTACTAGGTAGTCAGCAGAGTAAAACCAGAAAGACATCGGGCTGGGTGTGAGGTGAGAGGGTCACAAAGTAAGGAAAATGAGACAGGCTCTGGGAAAGAAAGGAGACCCAAAGGAATGCAGGCAGCACAAACACAAGGACTGTTTCTGAGGGGATGCTGTACTACTACCCTTCAACGATCATTTTGCTTTCTAAGAAGAAAAACAAGTCAAAACATAGGGTTTAAATATAGTTTCTAAAAGGTGAACTTGATGTGATAACTACTTTTAAAGAAGAAACTAACTTTAAAAAGCCTTTAATCCTACTCATCTAATTATACATTTCGAGAAATGGTCTTGGAGGCGTACTGGCAGAACCCAGGGGGCAGGGAGGCCTTCCGCCCAGATGCCCACTCAGGCAGCACAGGGGACGCTGTACCTTAACAATTTCCTCTCCGCTGACGTGCCGCAGCCGCCCCAGGATATCCATGATCCTGTCTGGGAAGGCCTTCCATTTCAGCAGAGCAAGGAGGTCCACTAGAAAGCAAGCCCAAAAGATGTTGAACTCTCCCAGCCACGAACAGGTGGGATCCAGAGGAAGGGAAACAGCTGCACTGCCACGGCCTCTTCAGTGCTGAGAGCAAAGCCAGAACACATCCGTGAACTCCGCATGTGCACTCTGGAGTGGCCGGGACTATGGGAAACCTCATAGGCTGCTACTGCCAAGTGATTCCTTCAGCTTCAAATGCAAAGAATCCCCTCACTGTGGCACGACAGCAGTAATTTCTGTCTCCCTTGGCGTACATCAGCCACTGAGGACAGGTAGGGCACCAGCCTGCAGGTGCTATCACCTACCGTTCTGGGTGAGTTTGGTAGAGGAGAGCTGCGTTGAGATGAAGAAAGACTCTTTGGTGCTGCGCTGAAAGATGAGGCTGGAGGGGATATTGGGGCAGCCGTTGTAGTCCTCTTTGCAGCAGGGCAGGCCCAGATACAGAGCATGGTTGTTAAATGTGCTATTCTCATCGCACTATAGGCAAAAGTAGAGAACACAGTATTTCCTGAACCACACCATGTGTAAAAATCAAATCCTAGGAGATTTCGGGTTGACGTTTGTGCTCCATCCAGAAACTCCCCAAAACGGCTGACAGCCCTTTTAAGAGAACATGTCAGTGCACGTGGCCTCCACCTGGTGCGCAAGCGACCTTGGGTGGCAGCTATCTGTGACAGCCAAAAGACCATGATCTCAAATAGCAGGTCTCCAACTACACTAGCCCAGGCCACAACGGCACAGAGGGGTGGTAACAGACCTCCATTACCAGTGGAAGTGGGGAGGGAAAAAAGGGGCCTGTGGGTGTTGCTTGTGGGAAGAGGCTGCTATACATAGGAGACAAAAGCCTGCCCACAGCTGTCTGCTGCCACCCACCAGCATGCAACCCGGGGTCCGGTGAACCACCTGACCAAGAGTCAGGTGAGTCACCTCAGGGGGAGAGGGTTGAGGTGACAGAGAGCCAGCCCCCATACCTTATACACATAGAGTTCATGGATATCATCCGAGAGAGTGGTGCCATCGTCCCGCATCAGGGGTGAGAATGCAAAGCCAAAGAGTTTCTTCTCCCCTTTGTCCTTTGCTGTAACCAGAGCCAAGTGTTAGTTGCTTCTGCCCCCTGCTTTGCTTTCTAAATTTAGAAATTCCCCTGTGCTCACCACCTATGCTCTTTACTTCTTTGTTCGTTACTTTCATTAATTATCAGTCTGACTGCAGGAACAATGAGAAAAGAACTGGACTGTGTTTCCACTTATATCCCAAAGCACACAGGCTATCTAGACTCAGACAGAAACGAAATTGCTGATCTTGATAAACCAGAGGCTTTCTAAGAGCAGTGTGTCAGGCACAAAGGTAACACCCAGAGGGGAATGACACTGGCACTTACCCAGTGTCTAGGTCAGACACTAGGAACCAATGCCCAACCCCATGGTTTTAAATCACTGTCCAAAGAACAGCCTCTGGTGACATTCTAGCTCTGAAATGGCCATTTCTTCCTAGCTTCTCATTTTCTTGCCTCAACAGTAAGAACCCTCTCAATTCCATCCCAGAGGGGAATTATGTCCATATCCTGAAAGGACTGTGCAGAGAAGTCTCGCTCACTGGAACAATGTCTGAACTCGAAGCGCAGGTGGGAGCCACGGAACCGGTCGATGGGGATGGGCAGTTTAATGATTTCTCCCCAGCGAGGACTATTACTGTGGTAGAGGACGAACGAGTGGTAGGAACTCCTGTTTGGCTCTCCTGAGCCCAAGCTGATGCAATCCTGGAAGAGAGAACCAAAATAAGGTGTCACCTTCCTGGAAGGAGCCCCCGGATTTCTCTGTCACTAGACACTTTCCCCTTTGTGCGAGTCTCATTTCCCCACCAAGAGAAATCTGTAAGATGAGAAACTTCATTTGGCTTAAATTCAACACTTCTGGAAACAACTGTGTCGATGGTGTAAGGACTCAGCAGTCACAGTGCTCCTTATTTTCCTGGGGGCAGAGGTAACTGCACACAGCACCGTAAACTGGAAGGCAGCTGGGCTGTGCATCTGAACCTCTGGGGCATGCCCTACATGCCCAACTGAGGAAGGAAACGGGGGGATTCCCTGGGAGAAGTCAGCCGTACACTGCCTGACAGATGAGAAAAATAAGGGAATCACAAAGCAGAGAGAGGTTGTTTCCTAGCCTTCCTCAGTCCAGTGCTGCACTGGCATTTTAGGATGTGGTCAGCTGCCTGTCCAAAGTAGACCAGATTTAACTTGACCCCAGTTCCCAAACACGTGCAGATGCAGTCCTGGGACTGCCAGCACCCTTGCCTGGAGGACAGGAAGCTGCACTACCTACACTCGGAAGCAGCTCCCTGGCTGCACGGGGGCAATGTGAACACCTGACGGCTCTGCTGACCTTGGCATGACATCCAGGCAAACCATGGCCATGCCTCAGTCCTTGAGGTGGGTTTTAAAAATGATAAATCATTATCTGACCACCATTTCAACATTCTCCTCTATTTTTTCCTGGCATTGGGAGATAGATGGTTTTGGCTCATTTTACCTTCTTCTCTTGTAAAATGTGGATGATCATTCTTGTCCTGCCTACCTTGCAAGGCTGCTGTCAACATACATAAATGAGGTCTGGAAAAGACTGATTTGCCATCTACCAAGCGCTCTGCAAAGGATGCCTTGTGATTTGCCAGGGACTTCACCGTGACATGACTGAAGGAAAAACTGACACACTGACAACAATTAAAAGAGCAACCCTGGTCTTCAATTCCAATGACCCCTGCAGTGCACTGGCTGGAAGTAGTCTTTCAGGGCTTGAGCCTGCCACTCCTTGTCACATAACTTGGGACCAGCAAGTGAGGACCTAAGTCTCACCCTTGACCAAAGAGCATATGTAACTTTCCTATATTAGCTCAAGGAACAAAAAAAGCAGGACACCAAAGGAAGCAGCCTGATGCAGGGCAGAACGGCAGAAGCAACAGGTGGGGAGAACTAGAGGTAACAGGTCTAAACTGGAGCAGGAAGGCATCAGGTCAGACCCTAGGAGAATTTCCACAAAGCTTCTGGCACTGGAAGTCTTTGTCAAAGCATGCCTAGGGCTTCCTTGACAAAGGCAGGGGCAGGGGCACATCTGGGGTGATCTGAGTTCAGTCTTGCCTGAGGGGATGGATCTCTGGACCAAGGCCACAGAAGTAGCAGGATTACTTCAGGGTTAGCCTGCATTCCAAACTGGCTGGAAAGCCTTACCTTCAAGATTTCTCCATCTGCATAAAGCACATACATGGTCACTTCAATATTCTTTTGTACACTTTTGCCCCCTCTCTCGAAATCCCCCTTCTCCAAGGTTAGGTACAGGTCATTGCGGATATCGCCTGTGGGGAAAGAAATGCCGTGTCTCCATGACGACAGAAGCCACACTGTCCCATCTGCATGGAGGACCAGGCTAGCAACTGGAGCCTCCAGGGTTCGGGGATGCACAGGGCATTCCAAGCTCGGTTAATAACGATGGACATCCTACCAGTGTCAGTGGAACAGTGCTCAGCGTGCTCAGCCACGTGCTCTCTGAGTCTGAGTTCCGAAGGGTCTACCACAGCTGGTGCACAGTGGGAGAGGGCAGGGAACCTTCTCTCAGAAGGCAGGGGCTGCTCAGGCTCTCTCTCCAGGGGGGTAACTGCAATCTCAGCCTCCCACAGAGGGATGATCTGAGAATCAACTTTAATCATGTCTGGTCCATGTCTCCACTAACCCTTTCCCCCTCAAAGAAAAAAAGTTTCTTTTCCTTTTATAGGTTTGCTTTTTGCAGTCCTTAACCCTTCTGAGTCTGACTGAAGGCTACACTTCCTCCTTCTGGAGGACTAGCTCCAAACCCCATTCCCTGCTGGAGTGCCCGGCAGAGGTCACTGGACTACATGTCACATCTTCTTTTTGTTACAAGTGCTCTGGGAGCAGGTGACACTCCTCCAGAAGCACAAGGGCTAAAGTGCTGAGATGACAGCCTGGGGAGCTCTCACTGCTGCCCTGTGCTCTGGCCCCAGCCTGTGCTGCCCGTGCTGCCGCCCGAGAGAGGCAGGAGCAGCTCACACCGCCCACCCGCGATAACCTACGTCACACCTGCCTTTCTACGAAGAATGCGACTGTCTGCTCGTGTATGAGAGGAGCTCATTCAGGCTGCTCTAAGCTTCCAAATCTGCAACATGAGGAGTTTTAGTCACACTGAAGAAGGGCTTTTGACTTTCAAAAAAACATAATAAAGACTGTGGGGGGCAGGGTAGAATCTTCCAAGGGAGAAAACAGCAAACAAACAAACAAACAAACAAACAAAACCAGGGAAGGCCAAAGTGAAGATGTATTAGCAGCCTGAAGAAATCAACCGAGAGATGGTGAACAATTAACTTGTAAAGCAAGCCAATTCAGAAGCCAGACATTCTTTCTACTTCATTTCTTAGAAACGCTGGCACATCTAAATATACTCATTACGTGGAATCATGTGACATAAACAGGCTTTGTTTGGGTTAGCAAATGAGCTTTCTGGTCCGGTCAGATGTATGATGATGGCTGATGGCCTCTTTTCTAACTGTGGAAGAGTCTGAGGCTCTCTTATGCATGACATAGCGACAGATTAGGACTGGCACATATCTGGGGCTTTTGAGGTCTTCACGACCTGACTTTCTATTCTTCAGGTTATCTTCCCGCCCTTGGAGTGCAGTCATGGTTATCTGGCTGCATCATGAAGCTCTCAAAATACTGTAGTTCAAGTGAGGGAGGGCAACCCAAAGGAGGGAATTGTTCTCTGACAGCTGAGAACCTTCTCTGTGTGAACGCCATCGTGCTCCCCAAACAGCTCTGAGGCTACCATGCAGAGAGGAAAATGTGTTCTGAAAATCACACACAAATTCAACTGTGGAGCAGGTGGGCAGCCTTGAGGACTATCCGGGCTGTGTGCACAGACTTACCTCTTGGGCTGAGTAGAGCCTCTACTGCAGGGGCGTCGGATTCATTTTCACTGGGGGCCACATCAGCCTCTCGGTGGTCTTCAAAGGGCCAAAATAAACTCTAGGACTGTATAAATGTAACGTAACTGTTAAGGAGGCTGATGTAGCCCCCAGTGAAAATGAGTTTGACATCCCTGCTCTACTTTAAATTTTGATGGATTTGAAACTTTAATCTGTCTCCACTGGACATCCCAGCTTGGGACCTTCTAGCATATCACTGACGGAGCTCTCAGGGGTGTGGTAGGGTGACGAAGGCAAGCAGGGGGAGAAGGAAAACTCAAACTCATCAGCTTGTTACCATCAGGAAAGAAGCTCAATAAAATCAGTCCTGACAGTAAAATTTAAAATTAGCTAGGAACTAAACTTGACTTGGAATGGTGAACACAGTACAACATACAGATGATGTATTATACAACTGTACACCTGAAACCTATATAATTTTATTAACCAATGTCATCCCAGTAAATTCAATAAAAAAGAAAAAATAACTGAGAACTTCACTATGGGTTATTGCTATTATAGTGGGATAAGTCAAAGTTGCTTACACCTTTAATTTTTAACAACTGAAACACGCATTTCTGGACCTTCTTCTGATAAAAATCCTTTTAGTTACACATTACCTCTACTGTGGAGTTTAATAATAATTCAATTTCTAGGCTCATTTGGCAAAAAAAGTGAGTAGTCTAGAGAATCTTAATACCTAACCTAGAGAACAGGTGCTTTGTTTAAGTATTACCCAGGTTTAACTTCTCTGGAAGTTACTCTCCAGGTAATCCACTAGAGATTTTGAAAAGCGGATACTGCCTATCAGCAATAGCATTCTAGACTGTACAAAATTTTTTAATTTCTGTGGCTCTATACACAAGTTAACCATGTTGCAATAAATGAATCCTTCAAAAGAAACATTTCAAACTTCCTAGCCATACGCGATAGAGAATACTAACCCAAAGCTGGGCATCGTCTTGGGGAGTGATAAATGACAGACCCTGGTCTGGGCTGGTTTTACAGAGCGAGCCCATGGTTTCCGGGCAGCTCTCCCTGGGCATCTTAAACTAAAATGCCAATTTCAAATGGAAGGACTGAGCTATATATTCCTATAGTTTTCATTCTTTAAACATTTCCTATTTAAACAGAATGCCTTTGGTGATCATCTAGCTTAGAAAATTTGTCAATGTCATGAACTAAGGGGGGGAATGCTGGTGGGAGGGTGGAGGGGAATAAAGGGGAAAAAATGGGACACCTGTAACAGCATAATCAATGAAATATATTTAAAAAAAAGAAAACTTGTCAATGAAGGTAACTATACCCTCTGAGTCAGACTGAAGTAGTTGATTTCATCAGGCCTTTGGCTGCTCTTTAGTTGGGAGAACAGACCTGTCTAGACCGGGGCTGCTCTCAGTCCCAACAGGCACTAGGTTGCCTTGTGGGTTGCAATTTTGCAAATTGCAGCCTCAATTTCGAGAATGGCACTTTGTGAATGTTAATGTTGCTGGGCTTTCTTGTCAAAAGCTCTCTGGGGGATCTTTTAAATTAAGCTCTCCACAAATTCTCCTGGAACTTAGAGAAAACCTAAGAACAAGCAAATGTGAAAAGCTCCAGGGATCTGATAACCCAGGACTGCCTCACAGATAGCCTCCCAAAGCTTCCCACTCTTCAGTTATCACTCATGCAAGTAACATGTGCACATAGCCTACCAGTGGGATCATGCTTTTGGGTGAAGGCACTGTCTCCAGGAGGCTCCGCTAACCTTTAGCACCAACAGCCAGGAGAGGGATGAAGACAGGCAGGAAAGAGAAGGCCTGTGCAGCAGTTTTTGAGGTGAGGCTGTATTCGGATCACCTAGGGAGCTTGTTAAAATACTTCTAGCATCCATCCCATGAGAATTCTGTGGGGCTTGGGTACATAGATTTAAAAAGTCATCAGGTGTTTCTAACGCTCTCCAGGGTTTAACACCAGGAGACCAGAACATGGGAGTGCGGATGGGAAGATGCTGATGAGGTTTGGCTGCAGGTAGGGGGCTGGGTAGCTGTTTTGCAGCAGGAGGAGCCTGGGCTATCAACGGGGAGGCTCTTCTGTGGGAAGTGGGAGGAGGTATTGTTGAGGGCAGTCCTGCCTCCCTTTGTTAGGTGTCTTCTGCTTCCTAAGGGTGGCAGAGCATCCAACATCAGCAATGCCTTATACCTCTGAGTGCTTAGTGCTCAGTTAACATGCAAAAGAGCTTCTTGAATGGAAAGATGAATGAATGAATAGGGTTTTGTAAAAGCGCCTCAGAATAAATAGTCTTTGTCCTTTCAGTTTCACACAGTAGCCAGTGCCAGCTGTTGGCATATATAGCTGCATGTCAGGGAAATGGGGAGTTAAGAGTAGGCAGCAGGTGACACATTTTTTTCTCTAAGAGACCAGACAGTAAATACTTTAGGGTTTGTGGGTCTCATAGGTTTCTGTCACACGTTCTTTGTTTCCAAAACCTTTTTAAAATGTGTGGGGGGGGAACACATTCTTAACTGGCAGGTAATACAAAACCAGGCTGTTGGCCAGTGGGCTATAGTTCGCTAATACCTGTCTTAATGTGTTTACATGTCAACAGCTTCGCTACACCGCAACTACACACAAAAAACCCCAGCCCTGGCTGATGTGGCTCAGTTGGTTGGAGTGTCATCCTGCAGACTGAAAGGTCACCAGCCAGCGGGATTCCCAGTCAGGGCACGTACCTAGGTTGCCAGTATGGTCCCTGGTCCAGGTGCGTA
This sequence comes from Carollia perspicillata, assembly GCA_004027735.1. Lineage (NCBI taxonomy): Eukaryota > Metazoa > Chordata > Mammalia > Chiroptera > Phyllostomidae > Carollia > Carollia perspicillata. The sequence goes on from PVKM010004242.1 coordinate 12,050, forward strand.
TGGGAGGCACCTGATCAGTGTTCCTCTCTCACACTGATGTTTGTCTCCCCAACTCCTTTCCCCAATCTTTAAGGTCAATAAGCATGTCATTGGGTGAGAATAAAAAAAAAATCCAGATTCCTATAAGTCTACACAAACAGCTACTGGGAAGGAGCAAGGTAATGAACCTGACGCCATCCTATCACGCCAGGGATTGGCCTGAAACATTCTGGGGTCCTTATGGAGTAAGGGGTCTTAGATGAAACAGTGCTTTTCAGCCACCAAAAATCTTAGGGGCTGAGGAAGACTCTGACAGAGTTGCATCGAACAGGGAGAGAAAACTGTCAGCCTCAGTGGTCTGGTCTGACCCTCTGAAAACCTGCATCTTTACATGGCTCTGGAGAAACAGAGCTCGCAGCGTGGGTACAGGTCTGAGGGCAGTCTCCGTACAGGTTTCAGAACCTCTGAGGTCCAGCTCAGGCACCAGAGCATCTGTCAGTAGCAAGCTCTTTGCAGACACTCCAGCCTACATGGAGCTTTAGAGCCACGCTGACCCAGCCTACGCAGAATTCCATCCCAGGAAAAACAGTCCAGGATGGCCTACCCACGCGTGACCACTCAGTTGTGTATACATTGTTTATTATATTCACGTTCCTTCTGTACAAAGTATACCACATGTTAGGAGGCTTTGGGTTCAAGGCTAATTGTTTTAATACTGTATTACACTTATGACTTGTCTACTTCTGGATAGGATACGGGGGACAGGGGCTTCTGTGATAGTGCTTTCTTTCCCTTAAGACCACGTATTTATTATAAAACTAGAACTTTCTCCCAGCAGTCACAGCGGCCTACCTGTGATGGTGCCAGTTCTATCTCTCAGCAGAATGGGAGTGAAGTCTCTAGACAGCATTCGTGGAAATATAGAGACGTTAACAACCATTCAGTTTGGACAGTTTCAGGCATATAATCAATGTTTTATTTTGTGAAACTTCTTATTTTGAGGAAGAGACAAAAAAAAAAGGAAGAAGACTCTCAGAAGGACTTCTTTACAGTATCCAGGAGAGACGGATTCTCCACTTTTCTAACCATGTCTTCGGTGTCACACGTCTGCTGGTCTGTACTGTTACAAAGTCAGTGGCATTCCCTACTCTAACAGGATGACGGGAATACACACAGTGACCTCGCTATAGAGGGTTATTCTTTTCATGGGCCAGCGATGTGATGATCTTTCACCCTGCCGTGGGGGCCAGATGTGACTAATTCCAAACCATCCCTTCACTATATTGTCAGAGCCTCATCTGACACTCAGACAGCCAAAGTCCTATGAATCACACGTGGTAAATCCTTTCATCACTCCCCTAGAGAGCTTTCTTTCCAAGACCATGTCTCTGCGTGTCTGCCCTTTGTATGAGATGAGTCCAGCAGAGCTGAAAAGACCAGCTTTCTGCCTTTCTGATTCTTTATAGCTTAGAATAAGCCTTCTCATGTTCTTGTCAATGGGAGTAGCTGATTTGTCTCATAAAAACTTTTCCCTGTAGTGCTGGCTGGGTGGCTCAGTTGGTTGGAGCGAAGTTCCATACACCAGAAAAGTTGCAGGTTCAATTCCTGGTCAGGGCACATGCCTAGGTTGCGGGTTTGCTCCCCAGTCAGAGCACATACAGGAAGCAACCATTGATGCTTTGCTCTCCCTCTCCCCCTTCTTCTCTCTCTACAATCAATAATACATCCTCAGATGAAGATTTTTAAAAAAAGCTATCCCTGTAGCTGTACACCTGGGGCTGGTTAAGGTTTCCTAAACATTCCAACACATCCTTTACTTCCTCAGATCTTAATAATAACCCAAAGTAACAGTCTTCTAGGCAGGGCTGGTAGCTTCTCTTCTTATGTTGTGTCAGTTACCCCAAAAGATGAGGCTGATGAAGGATTAATAATGTACATGACACCCCACCCCAGTATTGCAACATTCCATGAAACAAATGAAGATGGAAACACAGCAGGCAAAGAGCAAAAAGGACACACAAAAGCAGAAACTTACACCCAACTATCTTCGTCTCTGCACCAGAAAGAAAGGAGCGAGAATGAGGGGACAGCACAGAGAGAAACAAGAACAATTAAGACAAACAGGAAAAGAGAATAAAACATCACTCGCAGGTCGGCAATGAAGCATGCACTTTTTACCAGGGGTCAAAGCAAAGGAGAGAGTGTATTTCTGAGCATAAAGGCAAGAATCAGAGGGCCCCCTAGGGGGACAGCATGCCTCCATCGCTACCTTCTAATGGTCAAGTTCAGGGCAATCCAGAGAGGAATAGTACTTGTGCCAGATCTGATTCAGAAAAGGGCAAAGCATTTCTAGAGCAAAGTACCTGCTAGGGCATGGGTCTCAAACTGGGGCCTGAACAGGCAGCATCTTCGTTACCTGAGAGCTCGTGAGGAATGCAAATTGTCAGGTCCCACCCCAATCCTACTGTATCAGACACTCTTGACATGGGCCCATTAGTCTGTGGTTTTCCAAGCTCTACAGGTGATTATGGTGCACACTGAAGTTAGAGAACTACGCTTTAGGAAGAACTTAGTC
>PVKM010004242.1:14703-53158 GCA_004027735.1 Carollia perspicillata
GACAGAGGTATTAGCTTTTGCATTGAATTAAAACGAATTTGGAAGGAAGGAGGAAGTACCACAGAAATGTGACAAACCAACAAAAGGCAGCAAGTTTCAAATTTTGCCTTAAATCCCCATATCTATTTGTTCTATAACTAGAAGTCAGGGGCTCAGCTATGGCACACAGTAGGATATCTCCCGTTCACAGCAGTCATGTGATGTGTACATGCACATCCATGGAAAGCAATGGGGGACCACTTCATGGACCTCTTCTGAAATGGTATGTTGGTGCTGGTGTGGCTAGAGGCTGTCTGAACTCCAACTGTATAGTTACAGCACCGTAACTCAGAGCCATAAGCTCTCCCAACAAGCATCTGCCAAGTGCTGGGTGGTTTTAAAATAAAAAGCACAGTTTATGAGTAATTCTAATTTTTATATTTACTCTAATTTCTCAGACTTGAGTGTTGAAATGCTGACAGTTACTGACACAATTTATTTCCATGTTCACTGCCCATATACCTTGTGTCAAGAAGCAGCCGCAACTTCTTGTAACTTGGTCACAGCATCACTGTGAGGGCTGAGACTGCTGCAGCCCAGGAACAACATTCCCACGGGTAGAAGGTGGACCCGCTGCAGCTGGACAGGTAGCCAGAGCTTGGAAGTCTCACAAAAGGCCTTCTTACCATGTTTTCCCAAGACAGGCTGGCTGCACTGTTAAAACAGCGCTGCTGCGGCAGGACCTGCGGGCCAGCCCTATCACCTTGCCCAAGGATGGAGCAGCCACTCTGATGGCATCTTGGGGTGCATTAAGGGGCGGGCAGTTGTTAGCTCACAACCCTGGAAGTGGCCATCTGTGCAAAAAGCTCTTCCCTCAAGGGAGAAGGGTAGAGGCAGAGACAGAGCATGCACAAGGGACAGCTTTTGGCCTGGGAGCCATCCTTATTTTCAGCTGCAGCACTCAGCACGCAAAGGCACGCAACACAGAGAGCAGCGTTCTCACAGCCCCGGCCGGGCCCTCCCAGGACTGCCAGTGTCTAGTGTCTTGGCCTCATGGGGCAAATCACAGGATCCCTTAGCTGCGCAGGGGAGGGAAAGCCCCCTTTACCTCGGCTGCCCTTAGCAGTGCCTGATGTACCTGACTCCCATGGCGATATATAACACACCTAGAAGTCCTTTATGAACCTGTGTGCCGACAATGCAAAGAGATGCAGAGTGCTCCGCAAAAAGACCTCTTTCCACAGATGAAGTCAGGACAGTGTCACTTTTGAAATAAAATTTTGCTTAAAAAATATTTTTGACTGAAGCTTGTTCCTTTCTAGTCTCTGCCCACTTGGTTTTAATTCTATGACTGTGTGAAGACTGATAGGAAGAAATGTCTAAATCTTGGACAAATAAGTCCTTAAAAGACAGGACAGACTTTAAGTATATCCCTTAGAATATATGACTCCACCTCCTGAGCCTTGGTATCTAATTAAAATAGATCAGCAGATAAATGTCTAACCACCTACTCTTTCTTCCATGACATGCTGCCAAGAAGCCAAGGACTATGCCTGGGATCTTCTTTCCCCAGTAACCAGGGCCAGAGACAGCTGGGAAATGGTGTCGGGACAGATGGAGAAACATCCCGTGGAGGTTATCACATCTACTGCAGCCAGACAGGGACCTTCCGTTAGCACGAGGTCTCCTTAGCATTCAAGAACGAACATGGGATTGACTGAGTGGCCCAGGTTTCCCATCCAAAAGACCCTCCTTCAGTGCATGAGCAGAAGATGAAGGCTATTTGCAGCAGCTGCTCTGCTTGCAGTGTCTATGGAGAGGTATCGAAGGCAACGGAAAACAAGTCTGGGCCTCGTGTGGGAAGGGGGAAGGCAGCTGGGATCCAGCACATGGGCCTTCTCTATGCTCCCCTTTGGTATGTGCTGGCAAACATCTATGACAAGAGAATTTAGAGCACCATGGAGAACTCCAAATAGGTGAAATTTACAGCGGTCACAGTCAGTTCAGTCTAGTCTGGCTTGGCCCTTCTACACAAAAGCAAACAAGCTTTTAGCAGATCATTAAAACACAGTGGAAAGGGTAGACTCATAACTTCTAGAGTCTGTCCAAGTAACCAGCTCTTTGTCTGTTCTGATTTCCCTCCCCTTGTTCGCATCTTTTCTGCTTATCAGACCACCTGCCACCCATCTGAGACGCCTCTCTACCTTCCCTCACTCCCCACAGCTCCCTTGGCTCTGATGGCCTGTTTTGACCCACTTCTCCAGCATCACCTGCATAAACCTGGAAACATAAACCTGGGACTGACCTGCTGGACTCACACTGGAGGGTTAGTGTATTCCCACTTTCTGCCCTGGCTCCCCAGCCGGCATTAGACAAGGCAGGTGCAACAGTTTCTGAGCAGCTGGCTAGGCCATACAATTCACAATGCCTAATTGACACCATCAATTAGGTGTCTGATTCAGTTTTCTGACATGTTAAATGCCATCTGCTATTCCTACATGAAGTGGGATTCATCAACACTACAGGTACATATTCTTCCCTGCAAAGAGGAAGTTCTTGTGAGACAATTCTCTTCTATAGCCTGTGATGAAAGAAGAGTATAAAAGGCACCCTCACGACGTTCCATGGTGGTCACCACCACGCAGCCTCCACGGAGACAACAAAGCCTGGCCACTGGATTGTCATGCTGCACTGGTGAATGTGATGTAGAGGCTTCTGGAAAAAGACAAATGCCAACAAGAGCCAAAGGGGCCACTGGCTGTAGACTGTCGTCGGCAACCCGACTTGGGGTGCCGAGGCTGACACTGGCTGCAGGGCTCCTCCACAGCAGATTCCCGGTTGTTCATGAGACGAGCAATGGAATCCATCCTCCCCACCCTTCCCTCCCCCCAGCCCCAGGAAGTTCTACCCACCTGGCATGATGACATCAGGAAATCCCAATTTTCTTGTTATCGCCAATCCCCTATTAAATATCATGGGGTTTTCTCTCCTTATCTGTTCCATGTCTCCACGAAGAAGCTGGAGAGAAATGATGAGGCCTGCAAGAACAAAAGCATTTTCTTCCTCAGCCCCACACTTCCACCCTGTATTGTACTGCTAGACAAGACAGACAGAGTCTCACTGTTTCCAAACGAGGAAACAAAAAATGCAAAGTTCAGCATTTTTCTTGAAAAAAATATTGATGCGGAAAATACATACTACTCTCAAGAAACATTCTAGAAAGCTAAAGAAATTTAAGTCAAGATGACCTCAGTAACCCAGAGAACTAGTTTGTAAATACAGACTGAGATCTGGGAGACTGAGTTGCCTTTCTTTCTGTTATCCAGCATTCAACCCAGGGCCTAGCCAGGCCCTGTTGAATACGGAATGGGAAGGAGGAGCTACATAAGCTGCCCATTTAGAGACCCAGAAAAGTCTGCAAAAAAAAAAAAATGACAGCCCAGAAACAAGTGTGACCAAAAAAGACCTTGTGTCAGTCAGGGTGTCCCACCAGCTAGAAATAAATGAGCTAAGAGGTGCTGTATTTCATGCTACAAGTGTGTCGAAGTGTAAGCAGCAATGTGATCGGTCAACCTAGCAACAGCTTGTAGAGTGAGGAGCCAGCAGACACCATGTTCTTCCTGCAGAAAATCACCGCACTGTGAGGAAAGAGGGGTGTCTGGGGACACTAAGTGAGCCTGGTGTCAGACCCTGTGAATTTCAGGCTCTCCAGATGAACTGAGGTAAGCTGGCTTCTGGCTCATTGTTTGTACCTTAGGAGTATTGCACAAAGTAAGAATCTCCTGGAAACTGCCCCCTTCCCCATCCCCAGGGGACCCCACTGCAGCCACTGGCTAGAAGGCTGTGAGCTCAAGCCCAGATGGAGTTAGGAAGTGCTCCCACGACTCTGTGAATGAAGTTAGCTGTTAACAAGATAAATTTAGGTGCCGGTCTATAGGTCGGCAGGAAGTAACCTCATGGATGGAGAACCTTGGGAGATGAGCAATAAATGAACAACTAGAACTGGGAGAAGATGTTATGGTAATTATGCCGATCAGAAGAGTGATGGCTAGAAGGAGACAGTAACAGGCAAAGTTGAAGAATAAGAACGGGAAGAGGCAGAGGGACGGCAAAGTGAAAAAGAGTCACAGACACTAGGAATGTGTATTCTCCCAGTGGGGCCAGGGGAGGAAATACGTTCTACTGAAGCCCAGCCTGAACCTCAAGATGACCTCATCGCTTCAGCCGAGCTCATGCTCCCCAAGAAACCTTGGAACTACATATGTGATGTGCCAGGTGTCATTAACACCGGGATCCATTAGCGCGGTGTCCTGAAATGCAGACTTATGGTATTCAGTTGGCGTTCTGGTCAGATAATCAGTGTTTGGGACTTCGACTACCCAAAAGTAGTATTTTACAGCCTAATCACTTGGTAGACTCAATTACAATTAGTTTATGAACCTGAAGGCTGGGGGCCAGAATCCAGCCATGGTGATCTCTGCAGAGGAGAGAAGCCCCGCAAGCCCAGCTCACGTACCTACACTGTCTTTACACACAGCTGTCAAATGTCTTTCTCTGGGTGAACAGTACCCTGCAGACCTAAAGACAGCCTAACTTGAAGCAGACAGCTGAGGAAGGGACAGTTTCCAGAATGTGAGATGGTGGCTGGAGGGCAGAGGAAAAAGGAATCCGTGGGTGCACTCCTATCATTCTGTACCGGCAAAGATTTGCTCACGTGCCCATGACTGCCTTTCACCTCATTTTCTGAGAAGCCATACTGGCCAAGACATGCCAAGTGCAACTTGTGAGGGTATAGACTGAAGGTGCTGGGAGAGACATCTAACTTTCGAGCTACCCCGAGGAATCCTGAGCAGCTGTTCTCTATCTCGAAATGTAACAAATGAGAGGAAGAGGACTTCCGTTTCTACAAGAGAGCAGGTAAAAAGGGACACAAAGAACGAAAAAGCCACCAGTGGAGGCTATAAAAACCCGCCCCATCTTGTGAGCCCTACAATGTAGGGGGTTGGAGTCCTGGAACTTCTGGATCTCATTTTGGGTTCTGAAACCCTGGATGACGAAGGCACGTGCAAATAATGCTAAGGCCCGGTCTTCAGGATGAAGGGGCCTCTGTGAGTAACTCAGGGAGGTGATGCACTCGCCTGCCCCGGTATACACCAGTCCCTTTGCAATACTTGGGTGTTCCTCCTACCAGTCGGCCAGCTCTCAAGCCAAAGAAGTTGAGAATAATGAGGTCTATACAATTTCTCTGTTAATATGACCCCTGACACAAGAAAACTGTTTTATCACTGAACTTCATCTCAGATTAAAGACTGTCCCACAAAAACAACTGGACAAACTGACAACACTGACAAACTGACAATATTCCTGTGTGTGATACTGGAGGGTCAACAGTTTGGCCCTGCTCCTCTCCACCTCCACCTTTCACAGGAGAGCTAGGTGAGGATTAATAATGTAAATCCATCTCAGACCAAGATGTGTGCTATAGTTAACAGTCACTTAAAAACACAAAGAAAACCAGTGCATCAACTGTTTCACCTGTCTTACCTGTTTTTAGCAACGTGCATGATACTGGAATTGCTAAAAGATAGGTCTGTGGCTGCATATCTGAGAGGCCAACAGTGGAAACGAGCAGCCACATGCATCAAAGCCACACCTACCGGAGTTCCCACTGAATGACACTTTCACTCTCAGTGCTCAAACCAATGTCGCAGTTCCTTCTGCATCTTCTTAGGATTGACTGGAAGGGAACACACTAATGACTTCTGCAGCAAAACTGCCAAGGTAGTAAACCGTCCAGGACTTTTAACAAAGATGGGTGACAATGTACAGCAAAGACAATTTTTTATAAAGAAGTGTCTCTAATTGAGAAGACCAATAAAGACCTGAACTATTCCTTGAGCAGCTATGAAATTCTCTGACATGAAGACCCCAGAGTCTGGCAGTGGAAGACCAGTGCTCACAAGCTTGGTAATAGAGCAGAAAGGCCAGTGGCTTGGAGTCTGGAAACCCAGGCTTCCTTGTCTGGCCATGAAGCACTTTCACTGAGCATCAGTTTCCTCATTTGTTTAATGGGAGAGGTGAACCAGGAATTTTCAAGATCTCAACCACCTTCCAAGTCAAGCCTTGCCAAGGAGTAATCAAACACACAATTCAAAAAGCAGCAACTTATTCTTGCTTCTGGCTTTTCTGCCAGTGCAGGAAGAACTCCTCTCACAATGGCCACCCCAACCGAGGCACTTGGAAGCCTATGGTGTCCCCAGCACAGAACAAGTGCTGTTCTCACACCGTGTAAACAAGGCGGTCTGTGAGCTCCGAACAAACCCCATGGACACTAAAGCTGGTACAGTCTCTGCTTACCCTGGGGAGTAAGACGAAAGTCAGCATCTTAACCTGGTGAGGTAACAGAAAAACTGCTCTTTCAGCTGCTTCTTCTAATGAATTACAGCCACCATCGCACTTTTCAAAAATGTTCTCCACATTTTAATCATATCATGTCTCAAGAACTTTGACTCAAGGGCAGTTCTTATAAATCAAGCAAGTAAATAAAGCAAAGAACATTATAAATATTGATGTGAATGAGAGTTTTCCAAATTGCTAGTAACTTTTCTATACTTCAAAAACAAGACTTTTATTTGCGTCTTGCTTTAGCTTCGTTTTAGGCGAGCAGCATGGCTGCTTTCCCCCTTTACGCACGCTGCATGGAGCGCCTTGACATCCAGGCACACCCGTAAGGGGAGACAGTCACCTAGAAACAGTCAGAGGCCCTCGGGACCCCTGTCCCGCAGAGTGGCAGAGGGGTCAAGTACTCCCAGCAGAGTCTCAAACCACACAGCCTCGGGGGTGAAGCAGGTCTGGGGGCCCTTCTCACTGAGCATCTGTTGACCCTGATGGAGGAGAATGAAAGTGCTTCTCAGCAACTTTGGAAATCAGCATGCCTTGTAGTGGCTTCACACTGTCATTTAAGGCCAACTTTTCAGTTACAAGTCTGTGAAAGTTAAAACAAACAAGGTAGGTAAAAGAGATTCTGACATAGCTTAGAGGTAAATCCTGCCAGAAGAAAACATGGTTCTATGTGTAGTTCAGGGTTACCTTTAAGGATATATAAAAGCTCATAGGCTTTTAAATAGTGCTTCTAATTTCATCAAGTAACTAATGTTCAATTTAGAAAATAATCTAATGTGCGGATGTGCAATCTAACTGCACTAAGATTTAGACAGAAATTATATATACAGAGTTCAAGAGCAAAGCAGGAAAAAGGAAAAGGAGAAGTTGAGTGAAGACGAAATCTGCCTGGTGACAAAGACGTGCTCTCCTAGCTCCAGAGTGGCGGATACTGGCAGAACTATCGCTGGTTCTCACTTGTGTCTGGCTTTCATGGTGGTGCTAACACTAAACAAGAACAGGAAAAGCGACATTAATGTTTGTCTCCTTTTGAGGGGCTGGGTGTATAATCTTTGTCCAGGAAAACACAGACTTCACATGTGACAAACCCTGCAACACTTCTGTTCCCTCTGGATTTACATCAGAACTCAAGTCACCTACCAGAGCTCACGGACGCTGTCATAGAAAAAAAACAGAAAATGTATTTTTGGTTGAAATTAATTAGAAAAGGTCCCAAATTATCACAAAATTAAATAGATGGTACTAGAGGAGGCAAAGAAATGTCTATCGGGAACTGAACTATACACGTGGCAACTGATTACCACCAGTTGCTTGGGTGTGAGATCAGCAACTGCAAATGCAACACAGAGTTGTATTTCTAGCCAGAGAAGTACGTCACCGTGGCTGGCGCTGGGGGCGGAGTACTTGGCGCTGGACTTGCGGATGATATTCTCATGGATCTGGGACCACTCACTCTCATTGTTGCACCTGCAGCAGAAGGACAGTTACGTGATTCTCAAGGGTCTCAAACACACGTTCCAATGTGTGACACAAAGTTTCAAGGGACACTTCAATCTCACTTTCCAAAAGAAATAAATATATATTTTACTGAATTAGACAAGGCTCATTTTCTGTTGAGGCACACAGAATATTCACACTTGGGGAAAAAAATAGAAACTCTAAAAGGAATCTCTACAAATACTGTTTAAGTGGCAAAATGCCCTCTTCCCTGATAGCACTCTCCCAACTGTCAGGATTTTTTCTTTTCTAGTTCCTTACACACACACACACACACACACACACACACACACACACGAGCAACAAAAAGAACTAGGCTCAGAGGAAAGTTCTCATTAGAGAAGGAAATTGTTCCTCCCAGTGAGTACTACCATTTAGAAACTGACATGCCCCGCAGTTGCTTTATTCTGACATTCAGCTGCCATCGTACTGGCCCAAGAAGAAAACCCTGCTAAGCACGGGGCAACATGGTTATGTGCCTGGGCTGCATTTCAGCCAGTCCAAAGTGAAAAGAAGAGTCTGGGAGAGCAGTGGGTTTGGTTCACTGTGAAATCCTCTGAAGTCAAGGGGAAGGAGGACTCAGCAGAGAAGGCAGATGCTTAAATATGAAAGACGGAGGTCCTTCCCTAGGGACTTCAGACTGGAACGAAAGAGAGAATGAAGGAGCGATGCTGCGCCTGTGTTCGTGTACGACATTATGCTCCGTCTTCCCTCTAAAAGGCAATTCCAAGGGCTACAGCCACACAACCACTTGGCTTCGCTTAGCAACAGAAGACCAGGAATTCCCCATCCTAATGCAGAAACCCCAATGAAACAACGGGAACGAGATTCAGGGTAATCTCTTGAAAATCCCATGTGACACTGGCAGTCCCCAAGGCCCTGGCCCCACTCCTGCCCCTGTTGGATAGGGAGGCATGGACACACTGATTCCACAAAACAGGACCCATGGACAAAGGAAAACTCATAGGATCTTTCCGTAGTTGCACAGAAGTGCTACTTCCTAGAGAGAGCTTCCCAGAGAGAACCTCAGTAAGTTGTATCACGCGCTGTCCAGCAATGTGAAATACCACAGCTTTCCACCTAAAAGGGTTTGTACAGAGGCCACACAGAGTTAAAGGAGGTTGGTCACTAGCTTAATTGTGTTACTCAATCAGTGGTTCTTCAGACTCTTCAGTCAGTACACATAAGCCTGCAAAAAATGGTCAAAGATGAGGTTCTCACAGAGCTGGGAGGATAACTTCCTGCTTTCAGAATTCCTTCCAAACAAAAGAAGCAGGAGTGTGTTCTTTAAGATGATCGCTTACGATTCAGCAACTCAGTTGGAAAGAAAAGTGAGAGGTGCTGGCAGTAGCACATCTAGCCCTTCCTGTCTGACATGCACTGTCTCGTCTTCCAGCCAGTCAATACACCAGAAGTGCCCAGCTGGTGAAGATTCAAAGATGTGCCTGTCAGTCTTTTGTCACTTTCGAAGTTTATAAAATCAGTAGTTACTTTAACAGAAGTCTGACTACATTTTGTCATAAATAACATACTGCTTTCAAAAGAGGAGTCTTGAAAATTAACTCCCTCCAAAAAAAGACTCTCACCGGTTCCTTGGCAGTAGAGTGGAGCCCGTGCTTTGCTGACCACATCAACAGTGACAGTGTGTATTATTTCACTCACACGGACCCTTCTCCGCAACACACACAATTCAGGTGCCAGAAAACAGACAGCTTGTCTCTGCCCCTACACCCCCCTTAACTACTGGTATTGGTGGCCTTCATGACTCTGTCTTCGGCCATTTCCATCTTACCCTACAAGCGTTCTTGGGAGATCCCACCCACTCCCATAGTTTCAACCACCACCAGAAGCTGCCAAGCCACAAAGCAGTGTCTCCAGACCATACTCATCCCTACGTTCCTGACCTACATCACTACGACATGACTCCTGCCATCTCCCCCCACCCGACTGCTTCAGAGGCTCCCTTCCACTAAGTCGAACCCACTAGTTCACTAAACCAGAACCCTGTCAATTTTGCCATCTCAAAATCTTTCACATCTGACTTCTCCTCTCCATGGCCTTGGTATCATCTCTCTTCCAGACCAGTGTAATCATCTCCTAACTGGCCTTTTAAACACCTCCCTTTCCAGAATGCCAAGAGGAGCTCTTCAAATCAATTAAAACAAAGTGAGTGTGGTGTCATCAGCATATTTTAACTAATCACTAAGATATTTTGTCAAGAAAAATTATAGATGTAAGCATTTATTAAATAATCATGAGTTGTGATTATAATCAGGCATGATTATGTCATATTTGATCACATTAATATTTAGAGCATCATTCCTGATGTTGATAGTTTATCCTCAGTCATAAGACACGTAAGAGACTGTGAGCTACATTGGTCTGCGTGTCTCTGGGGCGGTCCACTTTCCCCACAAAGGCGACGTCCAGCACAGGCAACGAAGTGGCACTCCACCACCCCACATCCAGGAATTTTACTAACAGAGTAAGATGAGAAGTTTTCGGTTTCCCCCCTGGGGTCTCCAAGCATTCAGGGGCACCAGAGCAGGCGCCCATGTTCATTCAACAAGGAAAGCTCAGAACACCCTTCTCACTCACCAAGGTCACATACAGGAGGAGCCTATGGGATGAATGAAAACACAGAAACATCAAGTGTCCAAATGTTCAGCAAAAATGTATTTCCAGTGAAATACATTCACTGGAAAAATGTATTTCCTCAAGATGAATTTCCAGTGAAAGCATCGGCAAGGATTCAAAGGGTGACGTGTCAAAACCAACTGATGGAATGGAAAATAGGTGCCTTGAAAACTAAGTCCGATGGCTGGGAACTGGCTCCGGTGACAACGAAGACCTGAGAGCATGGGTGATTACGAAGATTCTGAACAAAATCCTCTCACGACATATGAGAGTGTGGAAAAAACAACAATGATCAATTTTATACATTATTTGGTTATGATGTATAATACACATTTTATATCATTTAAAATGTAACTAAGGCAATAAATTTAGTATTTAAAGTAGTTATTTACCTAGTTCATTAGAGTTCACCTAAATATGTTTACTTGGACTTTCTCACTGTGAGGCTGGAAAGCAGTCATCACACATTCAGAGGCACTGTGGATTCGCCGCATGCATAGTTTATGGCCATCCCTCCACGCCACCCCGATGTCGGCTTTAGCTAATTGGCACACCTCTCCTTTCATGTCCCAGATTCAACAACAAGCCCTGTGCTTGCTTGTGACCATGGTCTCTCTGGCCAAATGGAAAGACATGATATCCATACCAGACTAAACAACACAGTGTGGCTATTAGTTTGTGATTTTTCAGGCTGTTGACTCATTGGGAAGGGACGTAATTTTCATGCCTTGGCTTCTGGTTGAAATCTGAAAAGGATGTGCCGCCCTCCCATACACACGCGTTAACTAACATAGACGTCAGCTAACATAGCAAGTGACTATAGCAAGAAACATGAAATCCCCCGTTTGATGCTGAGTCTGAATAATCAAAGAAATGATGGGAATGTCAACAACTAATGACATATTTTGCCAATTCATTGATTAAAACTGTGTAAGAGAGTTTTATTGTGCAAAATCTTTAGCAAAGGTTAAAACACTAATGGTAGCAATTAGTAAACCCTTTAAGCTTCCAACTCAATCTAACAAACACGTCCCCTGAAATTTATTGGAAAATACTGCTTCTCCCAAGGGCTGGATGCACTGTGCTGATGTGGATTTAAAAGACTAATCCTAGGGAAATTCCATTCTATACACAAACCCAATTGCACAAACATGCAGTTCAGAGTCTGTTCGAAAATCCGTTAAAATTTTCGAGTGGAAAAATTATCCTACACTTTAACTCTATCAGTCCTTCAAAAAATTTAAACTATCTTCACTATAAAAACATTGGTTTTTTTGGAGTTGATATATTAGATATAGCTCATAAGAAAAAGCTAAGCAAAAGCTACACACAAATCACACTTCTTGCAAAGTGATGTGTTGGTACCCAAAGCTGTTGTTTCAGAACCAATTAGCTCAATTAAGCCTGACAGCATGATTTCAAGAGGGAGGCTGTGCAGGACCCTATCCATAGAGGGAATCTGTACCGAGGCAAGGAACAGCTGATGCATGCACAGACATGCAGTTCTCAAGTGCTATATATATATCTCATGGACAGAGAGAAGTAAGATGGTAATGATGATAAGTTTGGATTTCTCTTTAGTTCTGTTCAAAATGAGGACAGTGAATCAAGAAGCAGGTCCCACTACCCATCTATGAAGAAATCTGATAAAGAAAGTCTATGACCGATGCATAAAGGAAGAGAAAACCCACCAAAATTTCCTTTGTAGGTTACTATTCCAAAGAAAGAGTCTCATTCCATCAAGTATATAACTCTGAATAGAACTAAGGCAAAATAGGTAATAGGAGATATGGCTTTTATTTTTAAATTACAAATAAATTTTAAACTACTAAAATGTGGTTCATCACATGAAGGCCCAAATTAAGTGTAACTATGGATTAAGTTCTCTTGGTGCCTGAACCAAACAGAACAGATTATACAGAAAAATATCTATACAATATTATGGTGAAGATACATTAACATGGTAACTGAAAGATTTAACTTGGAAAAACAATATTTTGTTAGAACCAAAATAAAATAGATTTTTAAAAAATATTCTCACAGATATACACTTGTTCCAAAAACTAACTAAGCTCACCATGTTTTCAGCATTACTATTCATGCCTAAGTATTAGAAGCAAAGACAGACAATATGCCTGGATTCTGTGTTTCTTTATTAGTTTTTCCCCTGTGGTTTAACAAGAGTCAGGATGAGATGCACTGCTTCTGTGAGATAGGTCCCTCAGTTGATGAACACTGTCAGCAATGCAGGCCTGGCTGAATGGGGCCTAGTGATCTGTGGGGGCAGAAGTGAAGGGTGGAACCTCAGCTCCTCAGAAAATCTGCCTCTTTCAAGGACAAGGCAAGCTGACTCATGACTGTTCTTTGACACAGTCTGCATCAACGGCCAGCTCAGCTACCATAGCTGGGGGCATGCACTAGACACAGGAGACTCTTTCACATCCGAAACATGAAAAATTTCATTGTTAGTCTTTCTGTAATTATAATGTCAGTTAATCGTGGCTAAAAGAGGAAATGTACACTACCAGGCTTTTACTTTAGGAAAGAAGGTTCCATATTTACCTGCTTCAGAATCACCTGCAAGCTTATTAGAAATACAGCTGCCGGAACCCCATCCCAAACCTTAAATCAGAATCTCTGCATTTGCAAAAAAAACTGTCTATCCGATGTATCCTGAGGATTCTGTGTCCCACAAAGCTGAAGAACTGCTGCTCCTGAGGACAGTGCTGGGATATCTCATGTTACAAATCACTGGTGTTTCTGATGTCCATCACTCACGTGTAAACCTTGAGAACAAAATCCTTTTCTTCCTTTAATTCTGTGAGCGACTGTAGGACATCCAGGATGCTTAGGACCGCACAGCCATATGGTCGCCGGTAGTGCAGGTGAGCAGGGCCCTTCTTTGAGTCATTCAGGAGCATCCGTCCTGGGGCACAGCAAAAAACACCAGTCAGACTGAGCACTCCATGCTCCTCTCCACTGTCCCCGATTGTCATCCAAGGATGCCAGAACTAGAGGCACCTTAGAGATCCTCCAGACTGGCAGGCTGACTTAGGATTGCACAGAGCCATCCAAGGATGTAAGGATATTTATGTGGGGCAATGCCAAACAGGCCTTTGGCCAGGGCTCTTCACCTGAATCACATTCAATCAATCTTCCTTATTACTTGCCTTAATGTCAAAGGTCCATTTATTAATCATATGACAATTAAACAGAGGTTTCATGAATTTCTTAGAAAAACCAATGTGCTAATACATTTAAGCATATTAAGAGAGTTTTATTATTTATTATAAGCTGCCAAAGTTGCTCCTGAACCACAACAGGAGCGAGAGCCGTATCAGAAAGTGGATAAAACCTTGCTTCTCCTGCTTACCACGGCTCTGCCTACAGTGGCAAGAGGACTTGCAAATGCAAAACTGGAACCTCGACAAATGCTTTATTAAGTAAAAGCAAAACAAACAAACAAAAACCCTAAAACACAGCAAAATAGTTGTTTTGCTGACAAAGGATTAAAACATATCCTCTAACAAACTGTGTAAGATTTGCCAAAACCCAAACCTATGAAGGAAGACTTGGTTAGTCACAGCCCCCAAATTATGTCATAAACTTGAAATAAGCTAGGCAAACCAACTGCAGAATAGTAGCAAAAATTACTTTTTTCATCTTGGGTGGCATAGAAGTGAGATGCCATTCATCTACTGCAGTAAGGACGGTCACTCCAGTTTTGTGGAAAATAGCATAGATATATACTTTTTGATACCAAACACAGCAAAAACCATTCACCACCTGTTAAGTTGGCAACCGTGGCCAGCTGCTATAAGATGCCTGTGGCTGACGGCTGACACGGAGGAAGGGCAGTCTGACAAAGAGAATGCCCATAAGCAGAGCACTTGAAATAAAGAGTTTGGGTCCAAAACAAATAGGGAACAAACGATTTTAAGTGGGGAAAAAAAAGTATTCCTTTATGTCAAACTTAGCTACCGTAGGAGCTGAGCTTAAGGCAGAGCTCCAGTACAAGCGGGACTCTACTCCTGAGACCTGACAAAACAAGGCAGAAGTGGGAAGAAGACAAGGCTCATGTAGAGCAGATACTTATCCCAAGTTGGGCTGGTCTTAGTCACGTGAATGAATAAGG
This sequence comes from Carollia perspicillata, assembly GCA_004027735.1. Lineage (NCBI taxonomy): Eukaryota > Metazoa > Chordata > Mammalia > Chiroptera > Phyllostomidae > Carollia > Carollia perspicillata. Next base: position 29,354 of record PVKM010004242.1, read on the forward strand.
TGGACAGTACCTATTCGTATCACATGGGCAACTATATACAAATCTCTCTTCATGTCTTTGCTGCTCAGATCCTAAGAAAAGAGAAAAATAAGTTAATTGAGGCAATGAATACACAGAAATTATTAAAATTTCATTTTGAAACTCATGAGGTTTGCTTTTATGGCTTTAGCATAAGTTATAAACGGGGGTGGGGATCCAAGCACACCGCAGTTTAGTGTTTATACAATTCCTGCAGTAAAAGTCATTAGGTTATAAGCCTTTGGAAGTTTATTTTATTGGTAATACATCTCCAGCTCTTATTTAGAACACCTAACAAATAATTACAAGAGTTCTCACATCAGAAATTGCCATAATATTGCTAATATCACATGACAACATTCTGTAACAAAAGAAATGCTCAATGCACATAAATGGGAAAACACCAAAAAGCCCACTAATTACTGAAATTCTAAAGTTTATTCTTTAGTAATTTTACATTTATTCCACTGTCCACAAATGGTTATTGCGCACTATGTACTTTCCCTTGAAAAGATATGAACTTGGTCTTAGTGAAACATCAATAATTTGATTTCCATTTCTAAATTTAGATATATGAGGTCTGTCCAGAAAAAGTCCAACCATTGTTAACATATCAAGAAGAGTTTGCACGGCATCGGTGTACCCTGGCAGTCAAGGACAGTGGACCAGAATGCACATGTGTGAACGACGACGACTTCACTGTGCTAGTCAGTCACCGTTAAGTGAGCGTGTGTACTGTGCTACCATCACATTCAAAACGAGCGAGCAGAGCAATGAATCTGCATCAAATTTTGCATGAAGCTTGAACATTCCTCCATGGACACTGTTCGGATGATTCAAGAGGCCGCAGCTATGGGCAACCAATGGCTGGCTGCTTCATCATGACAACGTGCCCACTCATGCAGCATGTCTCATGCGGAGTTTTTGGTGAAACAGCAAATCACCCAGGTGACTCAGCCCCCGTCACAGCCCAGATTTGGCACCCTGCAACTTCTGGCTTTTCCCCAAAATAAAAATCACACTTGAAATGGAAGAGATTTCATACTGTCAATGAGATTCAGGAAAATACAATGGGGCAGTTGATGGCGACTGTGAGAACTGTGTGAGGTCCCAAGGTGCCCACTTTGAAGGGGACTGAGGCATCATTGTCTATGTACAATGTTTCTTGTATTTTGTATCTTCTTCAATAAATGTCTCTATGTTTCATACTTAGATACTTTCTGGACAGACCCTGTATATCATTTATACTAGAGTATAAAGCTGAAAATAATTTTATCTGGAAAATTTTAAGGGCTTCCTTAAGTAAACAAGTCTGATTCAGAGTCAGAAACTTTGAAAACTAGAGTTATAAAAATAATTTTATACATTGTTTATGTTTAGAACACACTTTGAAATAAAATGGTTATTTAGGAGTATGTGTTTATGCTTTATTTAACATGTACTTGAAGTGATGTTTCTGACTTCCCACCAGGTCATCTGCCCACTGCTCACCCCCAGCCATCGCTGTGAATTAGTAATGACTGATGGAGTGACCTCTGTCCTTAATGAGATGGGCTCCCATGATTTCCATTATGCTTCTAGGAAAAGGTCCCTTAGTTCCATTTCCTTCCAATCTTTCATCTTTTGATTGGTTCCAGATGCTTGTCTCTCTCCGAGAAAGCAGGAAAGGGACAACCAAGTGGCAGTCATAATCGTCAATGATCTTTGAGATCCAGAGTCCCCATGTTGGCTTTATTTTTAAACCCTGTTGCAGGGCACCTAAGCTTCAAAATTTAAGGAGGTCTCAGTCTCAGAATCCTGTTTTGCTTGCCTCGCCCTAGTGCCAGCTCTGCCCTCTAGAATGGTTCTGAACATAAAAAAGAAAAGGAGACATTACAAAATAATGTGTAATGGTGAAACGGAAACTTTTAGATTCTAGATGGTTATAATATCTTGTCAAATTCTTGACGGCATAATAAAATATGCTTATAATGATATAGGTTTAACAAATTGGTATCTCTGGAATCACAAAGATAATTTTTACATGAAAACTGTCTTTTGATATTAAAATGAGAGTTTCTGGCTCCATTTCACTAATTCCTTTAATTTAGAAATGGAATTTAAAATTCTATCTCCAAAATAGTACTGTATTTTAACACTTATTAAGATGGCTACTAAATAGCAAATAGAAATTGCAAAATGGGTATTCATTTTTATGTGCTTTCTGGGAGTGAAACAGTCTATTACCGAAGGGCAAAGAAATACACAACACATTTCCAGATGAAATGGTCCCTTCTGCACGGCTCAGACTGTGTCAACCCGAACTACCAACTGTCGCTGAAATGATCAATCCCCACAGAGCCGGGGAACTAATAGGTGGGTTGTACACAAGAGCATGGGACCTCTCCCTTGGCTCTTTCTGATTGAATAAAAGGAAGAAGGCTTAAACACAATTTATAGTATTTTCCAAGTGGGTAGGTAGGGGCTCTTTCTGACCATGTTGTACATGGTACTCAGGACTCTTTGTGGTATTTATTTGAGATCAAGAAATATATGATAATAATCAATGCAAGAAAATATTTTGAGCAAAATTATTTGTGAGTCCCACATAATTTCAATGTCAAATTTTAATGTTAAAATTTAATGTAAATGTAAATGCATGGCTGAACACAGTTACTACAGAGTTATTAAACACACACTCTTCAAAACTAAGTACCGAGTGAAGCTATCCATATTAAAATTCTCATAAGACTTATAAAATGGAAAGAGGGGTGACTAACCCACCATTCATCGGATAAGCAAAGTCTGAATTTAGGTTTATTCACTGGACCACACCCTCCGATCCTACATAGTTAGAAGCTGGTTCCCAGCTACACTTGGGTAGAGAGGGCAGTGACTCAGGGCTCAGCATCTTAGACTCAGTTACTAATACTCCATTTGAAATATGGAAAAGTCAACTCACTTCCCTGTTCCTAATCTGCCATTCTTCTGTAGAGATAATGGGATTTACGAATATAAAACAAAGCCAATTTATTCATATTTACACTGCAGAAAAAGGCACTACTTTAATGTATAATGTTATTATACTAATAATCAAATTCATTCTTAATTCCAAGAAATCACTACCTAAAATTCTACTTTAAAATGTGGAAGAGTATAAATAAATGTGGCAAATATAATACCAACTAATGCAGCAACTAAGTTCATTCTCTGAGCTGGTCACTCAAATGTAACAAAATATAAACACACTCATTTATTTATGTAACAAGTCATTACTGCAATCTTAGGACCTGTCAGGACCTACATGTGAGGCACTGGATACCTGGTAGTGAGCAAGTACACAGACAGTATGCTCATACACACAGCCACTGCTTATCATGAAAGTCAGCAAAATCCCCACTGTATTAGACATCCACATAAATATGCAATACCTCCTTCTTGGATAAAATTCTTACTGCACAGGGAGCTCTGAAATCTAACAGGGTCAGGAAAAAAAAAAACAGGCTTTCCAGAGAACAGGGGTGTGCCCTGGACAATGTGATTACCTGCAGCGTAGCTCTGACACCTGCTTGAGCAACTCCGCAAAACTGCTCCGTTGGTACGGTCCCCTTTTTCCTGAGGCTAGGGTAAGCTAATAGGTTGGTATCAGTTGTGGCTACATTTTCTTGCATTTACTCTCAAACTCTGTAGCACAAATGCCAATTTGGAAAACTCCTTTAGCCCACAGGAGGAACTCAAGTTTTTGATAATGAGAAGACAGGTTCCACCAAAATTATTACTTTACACAACCTGAAGTAAAACACAAAACTCCTGCATAAGACAATTTTTTCAAAAAATCTTATGTGCTTTGTACAAATTCCTCAAATCACTGTTGGGATCTTTTTAAAGAAATTCAGGACAGTATGACAAGTGGTGTTTTTAGCAGCCTTCTGCCTCCCCGCTGCGGCAGCCTCACAGTACATATGACTGTCATGTGCGCCTCTGATTTATAAAGCGGGAGCTACAGCTCGGCTTCTGGGTCCATACAGATAATTAAAATGCTGTGAAGTGAAAATTTTGATTTACTGTAATTACATTCAAATATCATCATAATTAAGCTCACTTTTTCCAGAGATGAGGACTGCACTCATAATATCAAGGACAGTATATGCACACAGCTCTGTTCCCACAAGGCCAAAGAGCAAGGAGTCAACAATTACTTTTGCTGCTTTAACCAGAAAAGAGCAGTCTGCCAGGATCTAGAAGAACCTCCTGAAACCACGGAGACATTCTAGTTCTGTTTCAGAATGGCAGCCCCAGAGCTCACCCACAATCCTCTAGCGTAAGTCCATTAACTGCAGTGTGGTCTCGTTCCCTTGTTTTTTTCCTGTTAAAGAGAGAGTGCTGACATTCCCAGACTAAGACACCTCAACTCCCTTAACTGTCTTCATGGGTCTACATCTGCTCTTTCTTCCTGCATTATCTCCTAAGCTTTGAATGCTGAGCTCCAAGGTGAACAAAACATCATTTTAGCTTAGCCAGATTTGCAAATTTTTCTGCACATCTGGGGCATTTTCAACAATAGCTATCCTGGTGAAAGTGGCTTCTGATTCTGCAGTAACATTTTTGAGGTTTTAAAAGACAAAGCTGTAGTAAATGAACAAAAAAGTCAGGTAAGCAAATCCAATTTTACCTCTAAAAGAAAGTCATATATCATATCACAAATCCCGTATGTGTTTCAGAGGTGCACTGTGGCTGTGAGACGCCTGTCACCCATCAATCATGCACACACGGCAGTGGCACTGAGACCTCCAATCATCCCTGCAACAATGGGTTTTGATGTATCTCAGTGTCACCAAAGCAGATCAAAGAATCCATGATAGCTGAAGCTGATTTAAAACCCTGACAGTCTTGTTTTCTTCCTCAGTGCATAAATAAACTCAAATAAAGTAGAGCAGTTAGTTTTTTAACTGGGTAAAGATAAAACCCTTAGTAAATCAGCATCAACCTGAAAAGTACACAAGGCAATGTGTATTAGGAGGCTTAGCACTTTCCAATAAGCAAACCACCAAGCCTTGCCAGAGATGCTGAGCTCATGGCCCCAGACCATGAATATAACAGCGGGGTTATTCAGAAAAAACCTAAAGTACTGATCACAGAAGGGAAGGATCCTCTGGTACCTGACTGAGGACTATTTAGTTTCTCTTCATATGCACTCACACAAAAAAAATGCACAGCAAAGCTGTAAATCTGATGGATGTCCTTTGAGAAACTAGACTTACACGAGAGGAATTCCCAGTGGCCTTGAACAAGAAAAGTAATAAAGACTTTTCTCAGATTTTAAGTGTCTGTTATATTAAATAGCTTATAAAATCCACATCAGTAAAAGGCACTTGATTATATTTTTTAATAAAAAATTCAATTAAAAACTAATTTCAAATTTTCTTTAAATATTTCACTAAAATCTGATAGAAACATAAATCAAGTCCTATTTTCCCCAGTGTGTGGGGAAATAAGAATAAATGCTTGTTTCTAGGGTGACAGTATCCATGCAACAGGCTCCTCATTACAGTCCACAGCAGAGAAGGGAAAGAGAGTTTGCACATACTGTAAAAAGGGCACACATTCGTTCTATCTTCTCTGGGTTCCTTGGCCCACCATTCTTGTTCAGTCTCACCAGAAACCGCTCACTGAAATGTAGGAGAGAGAGACAGAAATGTAAGGGACCGCATGCTCCAGAACAAATAAAAAGGGCATTCATAGAGAAACCCTAGATACTTTCAGAACAGCTCACAGTGACAGGCAAGGCCTAAAGTACATATCTCCTAGTTGCAGGGCACTATTTTTCTTGCCAAGCAACATGCAAGGGATACTACAAACTGCCTGATAGGTATTACTGTTTATTTGTTGCTGGTGGCTCTTACCTCCCTAAAAGTGCGTGCTCCCTGAGGACAGCAATAAAGATCGCCCCGTTATTAATCCAAATACCCACAAAGCTCCAGGCATAATGCTAAGCCCATAACAAGCATGTACAGTCTCTGCTGTGAACACTCAGATCATAAACATATACATCATGCCAGATCCAAAATAATCTCTATAACCTAATTTACATCCTTCATATAACTGTCAAGAATCATTTGAGGGCAAAGAGAAAAATGTTATAGGAACTTAAAAAAAACTGGGTAAAAAGTCAGAGAAATCATGTATTGTAACTAAAGCAATGGTCAGAATTTAATAGGGCCATTAAAATATTTTATTCCCTAAACAATACAGGCTAATCCTGAAGGAAAACATGGGACTAAAAAAACTTCAGAAACACTACATAAACTAATACCAGAAAAAGGGCAAACCCCCTCAGAAACAGCATTTGCAACCTCTGGAGAAATGTCTGCTGGCTCTCTCGTCTCCTCCCTGTCCCCACCCAGGATCTCATTCCTCTCTCTCCATCCCAGGGCTCCCTGTGAACCGTAACAAAAACACCCAGCCTCCGCAAAAACAAAGTACGGGATTCTCAAAGCACTCGCTTCTGCTGTGCCTAAAGCCGTCTGTGTACTCGCTCTACACACGTGGTTTCAGGGAAGGGGCCAGAGTAAGCTGTACTAGAATTGTATGATACAGTATCAACACAGGGGTTGCTCAGTTTGTTCGCTTGTTCATTTAGTCAACAAATAGTTACTAAACTCTGTATGCTACACATGGGAATTACAAATGTAAACAAGATATATACAAGATACTTTTCTTCATAGAGCTTGTGGTCCTGGTAAGCAGTTAAATAGACAGAAATGAGGCTCAGAAAAGATTTGGGCCAGATATAAATTTGCGATTCTTCAACCAGAGGACTAAATGGAAATAAGCAGGAAATGGCTATAGAATGAGAAGAAAAATGGGCTTTTGTCAGAATCCTGAGGGCCACTGGTATTTAAGAAGTGGGTAAAAGAAACCCTGACCAGTGTGGCTCAGTTGGTTGGGCATCACCCTGCAAAGTGAAAAGTCACTGGTTCAATTCCTGGTCAGGGCACATGACTGGAGTGTGGGTTCGGTCCCTGGTCAGGGTATGTATGGGAGGGAATTGATCAACGTTTGTCTCTCCCATTGATGTTTCTTTCCCTTTCTTCCCCCCTCGCTTCCCCTCTCTGTAAGAATAAATTAAACTGTAAAAACAAAGCAGGCAAAAGAAGAAAAACTAGACACCCAAGGACAAACAGAAAAACAAGAAGCATAAGGAGGATAGTGCAATGCACTACCAGTCGAGGGAAGAGTGTCTGAAAGAGGAGGGAGGGGTCACTGAGGTACGAGGCTATGATGACTCACAGGCGACCAAGACAACCGGTGTCTACCGGATGTCAAACCGAGATTACTGGTGATTCTGGCAAGAACTGCTTTAGTGAAACAGTGGAGAAAAGGCCAGAGGCCAGTGTGAGGAGTAACAAGTGAGGAGCAGAAACAACGCCTAGACCACTCTTTGAAGAATGGCCGTGACCAGGCGGAAGTTATAAACTTTTAGTTAAATGAGCATGTTGCGTTAAGGGAGGTCTTTGTTAGAAGACAGGGTAGACCCAAGATGGTGGAGGAATTAGTGGAAGCTACACTAACCCCCTCCCAGCACCAAACTAGAATGACAACTAAACCATAGAAAAAGCGTCCTGAATAACCAACTGAACATGAGCTGGAGAGAAGCCTTACAGCCAGGAACAGAAAGAAGAAAGGACTTCGTCATAACAAGACTGGTAGGGAATGCACAGAAGGCACAAGAGAGCTGGCTGCGCTCCCCCGGGCTGCAGCTGCAGTTCCAGAGGGGTGTTTCAGCAGCTGGGGGGGTTCCCCCTAAGTGTGGGGTCTATACCCCCAGCTAGGCTCCCCAGCCTATGGCACCAGAGTGGCAAAGGAACCAAGATAACATCCAGTTGTGAAAGCAGCAGGGTTCCTGTCTACCAGGGAGAGATGGCTGGAGATACAGAGAGCCTCTTAAAGGGCCAACAAACAAAATTCCAACTGTAGGTACTCAGCTTGGGCTCTGGCAGAGGGAGAGCAGAGTGGACAAGAGATGCTTGAGGAAGAGTCTGGGGTTGGCGGCTCTGGGGAGAAAACTGAAGGAACAGGTGCCAGGATCCCTGTGATGAGTCACTCCACACACTGCAGAGGCCATCTTTCTCCAGTGGGGCACTCCCCTCTGAGTGGCATCAGCCTGAGGGGAAGCAATAACCCCGCCCACAGGAATTACTCTCAGCCCGCCCTGTGGTGCTTAAGCACTGCTGCTGAGGAGTACAAGAGGAAGCAACTTCAGTGATTAAGCCCGAAAGAAAGCCTGCAGGCAGAGGCAGATCTCTGAGAGCTCTGAGACTTTCGCTGACCCTCTCCTGGGCCCGGTGCTGGTACAAGCCAGCCTTGGTGCAAAGTCAGGTTCTTTCTGCCAACAACTAGGCCCAGTCATAGACAGTGTTTGACATAGGTCTGAACCAGAGTCTTCACGGATCTACCTAATACACAGACACAAATACAAAGAAGCCAAAGTAGGAAGACAAAGAAACAAACCCCAAATGAAAGAACAAGAGAATTCACCAGAGAACTAGATGAAATGGAAGCGAGCACTTTATCAAATAGTGTTTGGAGTAACAATTATAAGGATCCTCAACAACATGAAAAAAGACATAGAAATCATTAAATAGGGCAGTCAGAAACAAAGAATGCAGTTTCTGAAATAAATAATACACTGGAAAGAATAAACAGTAGGTTAGATAAAGCAGAGGATCAAATAAGTGACTTGAAAGATAAGGTAGAAAAAAACACCCAAGCAGAGCAGCAAAAAGAAAAAAGAATGTTAAAAAATGAGGAGCACTTAAGAAACCTTTGGAACAATATGAACTGTAACAACATCCACATCTTGGGAATACCAAAAGGAGAAGAGCGAGCAAGGGATCGAGAACCTGTTTGAAGAAATAATGACCAAAAACTTCCCTAATCTGGTGAAGGGAAAAGACATACAAGTCCAGGAAGCTCAGAGAGTCCCAGACAAGTTGGACCTAAAGAGGCCTACACCAAGACTCATAATTAAAATGGCAAGGCTTAAAGACGAGATCATCCTAAAAGCTTCAAGAAAAAAGCAGGGAGTTACCTATAAGGGAGCACCAATTAGACTGCCATCTGATTTCTCAACAGAAACATTTCAGGCCAGAAGGGAGTGGCATAAAATAATCAAGGTGATGAAAAACAAGGAGCTAGAACTAAGGCTACTTTACCCAGCCAGGCTACTATTTAAAATCGAAGGAGAAATAAGGAGCTTCCCAGACAAGAAACAGCTAAAGGAGATTGTTAACACCAAATGAGCACTGCAACAAATGTTGCAGGGCTTGCTTTAAGCAGAAGAAAAAGAGAAAGGAAAACAGAAGAAAAGAATCTAACAATAAAATGGCACTAAATATGTATCTGTCGATAATCACAATGTTTGGCTTAAGGTTTCAAATGAAAGACATAGGGTAGCTTAATGGACAAGACAACAAGACCCGTATATTCACACTGCCTCCAAGAGACCCCCCGCAGATCAAAAGATACACACAGACCCAAAGTAAAGGGATGGAAAAAGATATTTCACACAATGGAAAGGAAAAATAAAGCTGGGGTAGCAATATTTAGAGTCAACAAAATAGACTTTAAAATCAAGGCTATATTAAGAGACAAAGAAGGACACTACATAATGGTAAAGGGAACAATCCAACAACAGGATATAACCCTAGTAAACATGTATGCACCTAACACAGGAGCTCCTGAATAAGTAAAGCAAATCTTGATGGACATAAAGGGAGAGACTGACAGAAAGACAGCCATCGCTGGGGATTTTAACAGCCCACTGACTTCAAGGGATGGATCTTCCAGACAGAAAATCAACAAGGAGACAGCAGCCTTAAATGACACACTAGATCAAATGGATTTAATTGCTATCTTTAGAGCATTTCATCCCAAAACAGCAGAATATACACACTTTCATGTGCACATGGAATGTTTTTTAGGATAGGCCACATGTTAGGACACAAAACAAGTCTCGGTGAGTTTAAGAACACTGAAATCGTATCAAGCTTCTTTTCTGACCACAATGCTATGAAACTAGAAATCAATCACAAGAACACTGAAAAACACATAAAGACATCGAAGCTAAATAACATGCTATTAAACAATGAATGGGTCAACAAGATCAAGGAAGAAATCAAAAAATACCTTGAAACAAATAAAAATAAGAGAACAACAATCCAAAATCTGTGGGGCACAGGGAAAGCAATCCTAAGAGGAAAATTGATAGCATTGCAGGCCTATCTCAAAAAACAATAACAAGTTAAATAAACAATCTAACTTTACACTTAAAGGAACTTGAAAAGGAACAACAAAGCCTAAAGTGAGTAGAAGGAAGTAAATAATAAAGACCAGAGCAGCAATAAATAAAATAAAGTTTTTAAAAAATGATACAAATTAAAAGATTTGTATCATTAAAAGATATGAATCCAAGAGCTGGTTCTCTGAAAGGTTAAACAACATTGACAAACATCTAAACAGACTCATCAAGAAAAAAAAGAGAGAAAATCCAAATAAATACAATCAGAAATAAAAGAAAAGAAATAACAACTGATGCCAAAAAAATACAAAGAACTGTAAGAAACTATTATGAACAGTCTCCATTAAAATCCATGAAAAAAACTGAACCCCAATCCTTGCCTACAAAAAATTAACTTGAGTGGCTCATAGACTTAAATATAAGAGTTAAAACTGTAAGAAGACACAAGGGAAAAATGAAGACAAGTACCTTTGTATCTTGTTCACAACTGTATTTCCATATTTAGCACACACTAGAAAAATCTTTGTGGTCCTGGCTGGTGTGGCTCAGTGGATTGAGCTCTAGCCTGCGAACCAAAGGGTCGCAGGTTCGATTCCCAGCCAGGGCATGTGCCTGGGTTGCAGTCCAGGTCCCCAGTAGGGGGCGTGCAAGAAGCAACCACAGGCTGATGTTTCTTTCCTTATCTGTCTCCCTCCCTTCCCCTTTCTAAAAAATAAATAAAACCTTTAAAAAAATCTTTGTGATCTTAGATTATTAAGCAAACATCATTAATAACAACAAAATGATAAATTGGACTTTATCAAAATTAAAACTATTTTCTCTCTGAAAGACAGTGCTGAGAAAATGAAAGACAAGTATAGACTGAAAGAAAATATTTACATTCATCTAAGAAAGAAATGAATTTAGATGAAAATACAAGACATCTCAGAACTCAGTAAGTTTAAAAAAGTAAAAGATCTAAAAGAAACTTTCACCAAGAAATATACAGAGATGGCAAATAAGTTCAAGAAAACATCATTAGCCATTAGAGAAATGCAACTTAAGAGCACAGTGAGATACCACAACATACCTACTAGACTGGCTAAAATGAAAGATTAAGTACACCAACGGATGATGAGAAGGAGACCAACCATCACTCTCATAAATTGTTATGCAGAATGCACAACAGTATAGCCACTTTGGAAAATAGCCTGACCATTTCTTATAAAGTTAAACAAACAAACACTGACTATATGACCCAACAATTCTACTCCTAGGTATTTACTCAGGAGAAATAAAAAACACATACACACAAACACCTGTATGTGAATGTTTATAGCAGCTTTATTCATAAAGGTGAGAAACTTCACCAAAGATGTAAATGCATGAGTAAAAACTACAGAACTCTATGAAGAAAATATAAATATAAATCTCCATTACCTTGGATATGTAATGATTTCTTAAGAGAACATTTATATAGCATGAGCAATCAATGAAAAAAAAAAGAGATAACCTGGACTTCATCAAAATTCAAAACTTTTGGCTTCAAAGGCCACCATCATGAAAGGGAAAGATAAGCTACAGAATGTGAGAATATATTAGCAAATAATAGCTCTGATACGAAATTTGTATCCAGACTATAAAGAACTCTTACAACTCAATTATAAAGGAACAGACATTTCTTAAGCAGACATTTCTTCAAAGAAGATAAACAAATGGCCAATAAGGACATTAAAAGATGTTCAACATTATTAGTCATTAGGAAAACGCAAATCAAAACCACAATGAAGGTACTACTTCATTTCTACTAGACTGACTTTAATCAAAAAGACAGATGATGACATGTTGACAAGGAGACGGAGAAACTGAAACCATGACAATACCGCTGGTGGGAACGCAAAATGATGCAGCCACTTTAGAAACCAGTCTGGCGGTTCCTCGAAAGATTAAACGTAGTTTAACATATGATCCAGCAATTCTCCTACGTACATATACAAGAGATGAAAATATATGGCCACACAAAAACTACACAAATGTTCACAGCAGCATTGTTAATAATAGCCAAAAGGTAAAAACCTAAGTATCCATCAGGAAATGAATGGATAAATGAAACATGGTAGGTATATCCACACAACAGACTACGCTAAGTCATAAAAGGCATGTTGCACTGATACACGCTATGGCGCAGATGAACCTCAAAAACATTATGCTGAGTGATGGAAGTCAGTCACAAAAGACCACATTTGGTAAAATCCCATTTCTATGTAATGTCCAGAATAGGCAAATCTATAAAGAAGAAAATAGGTTTAGTAGTTGCCTAGGGCTGGGTGTCTGGGAAAAAAATGAGGTGACTTCTAAAGGGTATGAACTTTCTTTTGAGGGTGATGAAAATGTTCTAAAAGTGTGATGATTGTTACACAACACCGATATACTAAAAGCTACTGAATTGTGTCTTTTGAATAATGAATTCTATGGTATGTGAATTAGGCCTCATAAAGCTGTTGCAAAAAACAAACCACAGCTAACCTGTTCGGGGCTTAGTCTTGCTCTCTGATAAAATAAAAGTCAGATCTTGTAGATCGGCAAGGCCTTGTGCAGGACATGGGATACATTATGCTCAAGCCTTTCTTGTGTACTACTCTCCAAACATGCTGGTCTCCCAGATACAAGTTTCTTCAACAAGCAAGCTCCTACTGCCGTAGGACCCTTGCACATGCTGTTACCTTTGCCTGAAATGCTGTTCTTTCAGCCCCAGTGGTTTAGCTCACACGCCAGTTTCCCAGAGAAGCCAACTTGGAGATGTCGGCAAAAGCAACACTTCTTCTCTCCCCATTACCCTCTCTCTTTTCTTTACAGCACTTGGCACAAACTCATTAGTTTCTTTATTGTCTTTCTCTTACATGAGAGAATATACTCCCTAAATACAAGGGGTCTCCTGTTCACCACTATATTTCTAGTACGTTCAAGAGCCTAGGTGCTCAATACATGTTGAAAGAATGAAAGTGGAAATTCCCTGAAGATCTGCTCTATGGAAATGTGCCGATGAAAGTCACCAGTACTAATGGGTAGCATCAACATCATGCTATGCAGAAACACTGATGAGCCACCAGGGAGCAAACGAGATGGTCAACCCAAGTCAAGCTTCTAACTTGGCGACCAAGGACTGAGATGCATCAAGCATGTTGTGGCAGAGAGAGTTCCCCAGCTACTGATTAAAGTCCGTGTTCTCCGTTTCTTATTGAGCAGCCGGATAGACTACACTTCTCAGCCTCCCTTGGAGTTGGGTGTGACCTTGTGACTGTTCTAGACATTGAAATGTTGATGGGAGGAAGGTGGGCCACTTCCAGGTTTAGCCGCAAACACCTCTTACACGTGTGCATTGGTCCCCTCTCCCCTTTCCAGTGCCTGAGATGGAGACGATCCCCAGGGCCACCAAGGGGCCACACACTGGTGATGGCAGAACATCCAGCAGTCTGGGTCCCTGTTTGGAGCTATTAGATAACCACAGAGGCAGGTGCGATTTGGAGGGGCTGCACCAAGCTCTGGTCCAAAGACAAAAGGGTAAAGAGAATTTGGGGAGGACAGAGTTGCTAGCCCTGTCAGAACCCAAGAACTTCTCCCCTTCTCCCTGCCAGTGAAAGGAGGCGGCCACGGCAGTTCTCACAGTGACCCCTGAGCTTCCCGTTTCCTAGGGCCCTTCGTGCTTCCGGTTTCACCTGACCTTCTTCACAGTTTGTGGAATGTTCAAAATAACTGTTTTCTTTCACTTCAAAGGGCATTAGATACATATGTAATTATTTCCTGTTTTGATAGCTTCTCCAATGTGTATGATAAATAAATGATGCTTTCTGTTAACATTCAGACTCTTTGAAGGCCTGTATCTAACATGATGTTTCCTGATTTGGCAATAGCTATTCTAAAAAGAACAGTTAAATATTGCTAGGAAATATTTTACTAAACACAGACAGGTTTCTATCCTCTAGGACTGCTCAGAAGTTTAAAATGTTATGTCTTTTAAGTGCCAACAGGGCAGGTGACATCTGACCCCATGATGTGCTTTTATGTAAGGCAATGCAGTCTGTACGAACACAGCTGGAGAGCTGCTGCTGGAATCTATTCGCCAGCCAGAACTACAGCAACTACTCCTATCTCCCAAAGGTGTGAAAAAAACTGTGGCTGACAGAGTCAAGTTCATTCATGAGATTTTATAAACATCCACACCTCTACATGAGGGCAACACGTCAGTTTTTCTCTTAATCTGGATGAGAAAATGCTACCTCTTTCAAGAGAAAAAGAGAGATGATGTTAAATTCTCAGTCTTCAATAAGCAATGTTACAAGAGAACTGCTCTACACGTAGCTGTCCTTATGACAAGCTATGCATGAACAGTATGTGAAGTTACATTAATTTCATATTATTGAGCAAGTTCGTACAACTGAATTCCATTAATTTGAATTTGCAACAAGTCTAACAGTGCCTTAATTTTAAAGTCACTTGCTCTTCTGCGAGTTCTGATTCATACACTCCACACATTTCTTCCCTGACGCTAATGTTCAGTGACCTCCAGTGTGGTGCCAGCCTATGCCAGGCACTGAGGCAGAGACAGAGTCTCTGATCCTCGGGGAGGGTATTTTCTGAAGACTCTGTTTTGGAAACACAAGCACACTCCTCAATAAATTCAGAGGAATCCTCTCAACTTTTGCAATTTGCTCTCATGTTTCTCATTTGGTCCTCTGTGGAAATAGATGCCAGCTACTTAGCATCTCTCTCATGATAACCTTCCAGGTGCTTAAAACAGGCAAGTAGCCCCAAGGCCATACTACATGGTACAACCCAACAGATTAGGAAATCTCTAATATTTCCTTATAGATTCATTTTCCAATTTAGATCACTTGACTATATTTCTCAAGTTCTTCAAGTTTTCCCACTTCATTCTAAAGCAGGAAGTGCAGAAATGCATAAAGGGGTTTCATAAATGCAAATTAATGCTGTGATTTTCAATTTCATTTTTAGCATCAGCTTCCCTCTTCTTTTCAACAAAACCTTTCACTGTTCACCAACGTATAGGAATGTAAAACAGAGCTACTCTGACCGAATCGGAAGTGGAGGGAGGAAGGCAGGGGTAGGAACCCACCCTACCTAGGCCTCTTTCCTAACCACCAACCCTGGGACACGTCAGGGCTCCGAAGAACACTTTCATAGCTACTAGTACAATTCAGAGGTTTGCCAGCCTTCCTCCTTCCTTTTTATTCGTTCAACAAGCATTCATGAACTCTTACCATGTTCCAGGAACTGAGCTAGATGCTGGGAATACAGAAATGAAATGGTCCCAATCCTCAAGGTTCTGAGTCTAACTGGAAGAGAGACACGAGAACCCCAAAACTGCAACACAATGTAAAAATTCTCTATGTCCATGGAAAGGGGTTGGCAAGCTCTACTGGGATTAGCACAGGCTGTCTAAGGAGATACTGGAACAAACTCTGGCAATACTGCTCGGCTTGCAGCACTCAGTAAGGGAGAGGTCAAGAGGGAGAGAAGGGGGTTCAGGAGGAGAGTGCACCAAGGGCAGACTGATGTATGAGGCGGCTTTATGGTGGGAGAGCTGGGAGCATGAGTTAGGAGGGCACTGGAGTGCTGGGCAGGGGTCAAAGGTATTATCAACGGGAGTACCTGGCAACTTAATTAAAATGCTGATTCCTGGCCGCATCCCAGTTCTGGATCAGAACCTCTAAAGGAGAGAATCTTGGAGGGAAACCAAAAATTTGTACTTTAGAAAAGGTTTCAGTTGGTTGTTAGGATTAACAAGTTTGGAAAACGCCATAATGGGCCTCAGAGAGGCTATGAGAAGCAGTGTTGGATCGTAAGTCTTTGGAATGGTCACTTGGGCTGCAGCGTGGAAGGCAGGCTGGTAACACAGAAAATACTCCAAAGACAACTGGAGTAGCCCTGGGATGCTATGATGCAGACTAGAGACTGCAGAGAAGCAAATGGATGTGAGATACATTCAGGAGACAGAGCTGACCAGGTTTAGAAGTTGATCGGAAGCAGTAGCACCAAGCCGAGAAGATGCAAAGGAGGGAGGTAGTTCAGATGTGCATGCTGACTTTGGGGTCTCTGCGGGGTATGTAGGCAAACAGAAAATAGGCAGCCAAGAGCCCGCATCACAGCAGAAGCCCAGGGAAAGGTCTGTGTGGGAGACCCAGCTCCACCCTCATCAGGATGCCACAGCAGCAGCAACGGCAGCCACTAAATGAGCATCTTCTGTGCACTGGGCAT
The DNA here is from genome assembly GCA_004027735.1 of Carollia perspicillata. Lineage (NCBI taxonomy): Eukaryota > Metazoa > Chordata > Mammalia > Chiroptera > Phyllostomidae > Carollia > Carollia perspicillata. The sequence continues at coordinate 45,906 of PVKM010004242.1, forward strand.
TGTTTAAAAAAGTGCTTCTTTTCTTGCAGTTAATCTTCATAATAGGAACTTCACCTCTGAAAAAACATGAGAATCAGAGGAACCAAGTTCCTGGCTCAAGATCAGAGAGCAGAGAAAAATGGTAAAATTGGAATTCTAATCTCAATCTGTCTGACTTCCCAGCCCATGCTTTACCTGTGTTTCATCTTATGAAATGAGACTGAAAGAAAAGTGTGTGGTGGGGGAGGGGGGCCGTGGGTTTCCATGGGCAAATCCATCTGGGAAGTGCTGCAGACTCTGTGTGTGCTCAGAGCGGTGCTGCGTAAAGGAACCCCAGCTGGCCCCAGGGGCTCTGGTACCCACCTGGGGACCCGACCCTTCTGCTTAGAGAATGTGTGCCAAGCCCCCATTCCAGCCCTGCTGGCGGCACCTTGTCTCTTCAAAGTTCCTGGCACACCCACCCAGGAGACAGAGATGAAGACGCAATCCTTTGTCTGATTCGTAACAAGCATAGACTCTTGACTGACAAACCAACCCCCAAAACCAGATTCTTTTCATTTTCTCTAAAGCAAAAGAGACACATAAGTAAAATTGTTATTACATATTCTCAACTATAGTTATAATAGCATTTTTGCAATTATGCAGCCCCTGTAGGGTCTTTAGGAATCATGCACTTCTCACAAAAATGAACTAAATGGTAGTTTAATGATCAGTTACAGGGGAACTACCGTTGTTTTTACTCTGATGACTCTGGCTCTCACCCAGGATCAGGCTCCCGATTCCAGTGATAAAAAGCACACGGATGAGTACGTGGGTGAAGTGAGGGTAAGGCTCTGCTGACGGGACCGCACAATGGCAAACCCATTCACCTTTGCCTCGCCCAACAACACTCAAGGGGCAGTGCTTCTAAGGAAGGTGTACATCCATGTGAGGAACTTGGGGGGTGGGGGTAACCCTGCCTTCTGTGTGTTTTGCTAGTCACACCTGTGGGGACTAAAGAAGCGCCACAGTTTTATACTTCTCAGCTCAAGATCAAGCAGTCTGAAGTACAACAGAAACTAATCACGAAGCCCTCGAAGGCAAAAAAACGGAAGGTCAGAACAGCAAACTGCTTCTCTGTATCAGCACAGTTCTTTCGTCTGATGTGGACAAGTGCACCTTTTGTAGATGGGTCCCTCGCAACTTCCCAAGAGTAATCCAGTGGTTCTCTAAGAAATGAAAAAACTGATAAATGAATGAAAGCTGGAAAAAACCTATTTTAAAAAAGCTGGAAAAACCTAAGGTTTTTCCTGGACTACCATACAGCACACACACACAGGTGCTCCTGCAGAGCTGGCCTGCTGGGACTGCGTCAGTCCTCTAAAGACACCAGCATACACACTCTTTGTACTTACTAATGTGTTCTTGTTACTACTTCTACTGCTGTTTCGATGCCTCGGAGAGGCAGTCTTCCTGTGCAATGTTATATGTCATGAGGGACTCCTAATGGGAAGAGCAGAGCTTATAGAAACCAAAATAGACATACAGAGGAAAAACAGAAAAATCTTAATTGTTTTCTGAATGGAAGCTAGAAAACTCAACCAACCTGAAAGCCAAATAAATATTTAAATACACCACACATTTTACAAGATTGTTTTCTAGGCTTTTAAAGTATAAGGCTGAGAAACTCAGGAATAATCTCAAGCAATAAAAGCAAATAAAGCCATGGCCAGTGAGGCTCAGTTGGTTGAAGTTTGTCCCACAAAGCAGAAGTTCACCTGTTCAATTCCCGGTCAGGGCACATGCCTGGGTTATGGGCCCAATTCCCCGTTAGGGCATGTATAAGAGGCAACTGACTGATGTTTCTCTCTTTCTCTTTCTCCCTCCTTACATCACTCTCTAAAAATAAATAAATAAAATCTTTTTTTAAAAAAGCAAGTAGAGATTTCCTAAGTACTAAAACTTTGAAAGTATTTAAAAACTCTTTTTTTAAAGTTCAAAATATAGAACAATGTTCACTGCACTGTATCAAATTCTTTTTTACTCTCATTTAATATGGAAAGCTGGTGGTATTTTATAAACAACACTACATTTAACATAACTAGTAAGGTATAAAGATAAAATCTGAACTCAAGTCTGAATTTCCCCAAGTCTGTACTCATTTCAATTGCCTTTCACAATGTATACTTAAATAGTGAAAATAAGATACAATATTGATCAAAGAGAAATAAACCAGTTTGAAAATAGCTACATGTCTCTACATATTGAATACCTATACATGTGCACAAATGGATACATCTGAGACTACAAAGGACTCTCTCATTAATTGTCCTCTTTTCTTCATGTCTTCCCCTTCCCTTGACTGGTGACCTGCGCCCATGGACTCAGTCCACCCTTCCTGCCGTGGCTCTGCACAACCAGTTCACGCATCACCGCTCAGTCCGCCAGGTCCTGTGCTGTGCTACACAACATGGCAGCCACTAGCTCTATGCATTATAACTAAATTTAATTAAAAGTAAATAAAATTAGAAACTCGTGCGAAGGAGAAGGCACAAGGAAGCCTGCACACAGACTCCTCCGGACTGTCTGTGTCCTTCTCTTGTACGACCTGGCTGCACATCCTCACTATGTCGCTGCAATAAACTTCAGCCGTGAGTACGACTGTGCACGTAAGGTCAGACCCACGAGTCCCTGTGGTGAACGACAACTAGGGGCTGTCCCTGGCTTGTCAACACCTCCTTCAGGTCGAGTCCTTATCTGTGAAGCAGCAGGGGCAGTACCTCCTACATTACTGCAGCTCTCAAAGAATCAAGCACAGACACTTACAGTTTATATAGAGACATACTAAATGAAAATAAACCTTACTTAATAAAGTCTTCTTGACTTCTAATAACTTTATGTTTATAAGGGCAATGCAAATAAAATACCAAGGCGGCTGAGAGCACACGGGAAGTACTAAAGGGCCATCTCCCCCAAGAAGGTTGCTGTCAGCACGCACACAGCTTGTCCTGCTTTGAAGGCTCTCAGGAGCTTCGCAGCAATAAATGAACATTCTGAATGTGCCTGCTGAGGCCGCAGGGCTCTGATGGCATCGTAGCTTGGTGGGATCTCTCTGCTGTCTTGCCTCCTAGGCAAAACTGACAAAAATCCTGTCATCTGAGGTCTCAGGAAGGCACCTAGCAAAAGCAGGGCCTCTGCAGTGAGAAGAATCTTTGCAGTGACAACCGGCCTTTATTTGCCCTTCCTGTCTTTCAGGAGCCCAACAAAAGCACCTAAAACACTGACATTTGGACTCACGAGCAAAGCCCTAACACACATAATAACAATGACACCAGTAATTGTGACTATTTACCGGGATTCACTGTCTGCCAGGGCCTGTTCTAGGGACTTGGCCCGTATGATCGCTTTGATGAAGTCGACGCTACTCCTTCAGAGTTGAGGAAATGAAAGCACAAAGGGGTTACGCAGTCTAGCTTATCCGGCAGCACTAACCACGGTAAGACAGGTATGATCTAGCAGGAGTGTGAGTTCAGAGAGTTTAGGGCAAGGGCAAGCACAGACCTCAGAGGTCAAAGCCCAGGAATCCTGATGAATCCTGACTTCCAGGGCTGAGACTGGAGAATCTCAGGCAGGGTTGGTATGGGGATGGGCCATGGGAGGGTTGAATTATCCTCAGAGACAGAGGGATGAAGCCACAGGCTGGTCATGGCTGACCACAGCCTGGTCAGGAGCAGAGTGTGGATCCAGAGTAGGCAGATGGGGTGAAGCAGGTGCCAAGGCACGGGTCCCAAGTCACCACAGAGACTGTCACCATAATGGGTCTTTTAGTCCTTACAGGGGAGTTCTCAACCTGGGGTCAGATAGGCTTCAGAAGCTCTGTGTACCCTGAGAAGCTGGATGTGTGTCTGTGAGCACCTGCAATCTCTCAAGGAGAGACTAGCAAAGGGTCCTAGGCTTCTTCTTCCTGGTTGACTTCTGTGCCTTCACACACCCATGAATCCTGCAGCCCCGTGTCAGGTGCCAGGACGCTCTTCTAGGTGGCGGGAAACTGACTACAAGCTGATTCCTCCATCACCTCCGTAGCCATACTTCTTGACTAGTAACCTTATGCAAATGCCCACTGACCATTTAATATTAACTCCGTTAACTGTTCCTTGGAAGCCATCTATAGGGTGCTCAGCCTTATCAGTGTAAGTCTTAATATATCCTACAAACTTCTTAATGGAAGAAAAAAGATGTTTCAGTGCAAAAACTCAGGCAAACTACATAAGAAGTTAAAAAACATATTTCAGGGTTTCTGAAGCAGATAAATATTTAATTTGATCTCACCAAGTTCCTGCCTCAGCTTTCTCTTAAATCTGGGCTCCTGATGTACTTCCGGGGACACAGCATCCTGGCACCAAGAATCTGCACCTCAAGGGACTGCCGATAGGAAACCCTGCCTGTTGTTTTTTGGAAAGGACAGTGAGCAGTCACCAAGTCACCCTGGGCTGCTGGGGCTGCTGGGGCTGCTGGTATCCATGATTGTGAGCATTAGGTTCCCATAAAACTTTCTGATTTCTGTGTCCTGCTCATCCTGTGCTATGTGTGGCTATTCTCCCATGAATTGCTGTGGCAACATGGTGAAGTGGAAATACAGCAAGAGGGGGATCCGGACTTGAATCCTGGACTGTACACTAGCAAACTGTTCGACCTCAGAGTTGATGCAGGGACTGAACTAAGTGGCATGTAAAGTTCCTGGCATGGGGCTTGGCACATCACATTCTCTCAAGGAGCGTTCACTTCTGTCCCTTTCTACTCCTCATTCCCCAGAGACCAAACCAAACCATCACAATTCTAATTAAGACTCACAGGAAAATACGCCCTAGCTGGTGTGGCTCAGTGGATTGAGTGCCAGCCTGAGAACCAAAGGGTTGCTGGTTCGATTCCCAGTCAGGGCACATGCCTGGGTTGCAGGCCAGGTCCCCAGTAGGGGATGTGCGAGAGGCAACCACACACTGATGTTCCTCTCCCTCCCTCCTCCTCTCTAAAAATAAATTTTTTTTTTCCAAAAAAGCCTCACAAGAAAAATCATTAAACATGAATGTCTTTGAATTTTCTTCTGAATTCATCACAGCCTAATTCAACTTACTTATGATTCCAGACATTTCTATCCCCGCACCACCTGACTCCCTGGGATGGAGCCCCATTGCATAATCTCCTCTATCTTCATGCTCCCCTCTGAAAGCCTTCCCTTAGCCTGCCCTCCTTATCCACCAAGCTCTTCAGACTGACCCTCGTCCCTGCCTCTACATTCCTGCACTGCCCACTTACTTCACTGGGTATGTTTTTTCTTATCCAGTGGTCTAAAAGACTCTTTAAACTAAAATCTCCCCTAATGGCCTCCAACTCTAGTATCGTCATTGTGTCCCACTGCCCTGCAGCATGTGGCATCAGTGCCAGCCCAGGACAGGCCCTCCTACCCCGTCTCTGCTCTTCAAATGTTTCCTTTGTTGCTCTCTGCTGATTCTTCTGACTACTCCTTTGCAGTCTATTTAGCTGCATCTTCTTCTTCTTCCTCTCCATGTTCTTTCCTTAACTCATTCATTCTCAAAATACTCCCCTTTCGGGATCTGACCCCCCGTTCTGGCCTCAACAATAACTGAATGCTGACACGCTACACCTCGGGCCCGGATTTCTTTCTCTCCAGATCAACCATTCCAATCTTTGGGCAATTTCAAACTACTTTTTTTAAAATGTCTACAGTACAAGTCCCACTCACTCCCAGGGTCATGTGGCATTTCTAGCACGCTGGCTAGAATACCACCCCTTTCCTTTGGAATACAGCTGAGTGAGAGTCAGAGATTTGTGGGCCTGCCAAATTTAGGAACCAGAGAGGCCCATTAGAAATCAGTAACTAAGTGATCAGTTGATCGAGGGGCAGTGGGAATTCTGTGGCTAGGGGCCCGGCAGTAGTCAGGTACTGGGAACCTACAGGAGAAAACGTGTTTAGAGCTGCGCATCTCAGGCTCCAACGTGCAGATGAACCTGGTGAACCCTAATGTGCCGATCTGGGGATCTCATCGGAAACGCACAGTCTGATTCAGCACTCAGGAGGAAAGGGCTGTGCTTCTCCACTTCTAACAAGCTCCCAAGTTTTGCTAATGCCTTTTGTTCTTGGACCAAACTTTGAGTAGCAAAGTCTGATGGGATTACCACTATAAATGACTTGTTGAGTCGCAAACAAGGGAGCAAAGCTAAGTATCAGTGTTGGGTGTGAGAGAGAACAGGCAGATTAAATCACGCCTGCTATACACACTGCTGTATGTAATATGTATATGCATTATATGTACTCTGTGTATATGTATCATATGTACATATAGGATATGTATATATTGTACACAGCGGTGTCTGTGTGGGCCCAGTGGTCTGTCTGGGGTCCTGCAGAGTTTGAATGTCCCACTGCCGGGAGTCTGTCTGATTTCCAGCTGAAGGGATGTTTTGAGCAACTCGAGTCCAGGAGGATTAGTGATTGGGGTACGTGGATAAATGTTTGAGAGGTTTAAGAGCTTCAGTGATTGTAAAATTTCTAATAACAGCATGTGGGGGCCAATACAAGTGTGCTATGGAATATTTTAGAAGTCAATGGTTGAAAAAGGCTCTTGAGTTCAGAAATTAAGGGGGTCTGTTGGGGACCAGTGATTAATAACCTGTGGAGTCGGTGCCATCTCTTTAGAGGGGTCTTCCCTAAGCACCCTGAAAAAACAGTGCCATGTCCTAAGTCAGTGTTCGTGCTGCTTCTCGCTACCAGAACCAACAAGTAGAGACAAGGATCCAATCTTTACAGGCACTTTATTCAGATGCTGGTGATCTGAGAAGACAGTGAGTTATGTACCCTAAGAACCATCTTAAAAACCATCTTAACATCTCAAGCTGACCCTTTTATAAGAAAAAGCGTAGGTAAGGGGTTTGGAATAAAGGTTAATTAGATAATAGGTAGACTCTGGCAGAGATTTTCCTAGTTTTTCTTTGTCTGATGATTAACAATTTTTTATCTGCCGCAAGGAAGTTCCCTCCCTGGAACACAATGGCTCAGGTGCCATCTCCACTCAGATACCATCCCCATTGCTTCCAGACCCCCTGGGGCACAAAGGTTGAACTGCCTGTCACCTCCTGCAGTCACCTAAGTCATGCATTCCAGATCCTGGAATAAGAGCTTCCCACCTGCATTAATCACTTAAGCTTATCAACTATACCTGAATTTAAAATCTTTAACTCTTGAGTTGCCCTATCACTATTTTTGCAATTTTTTTTAA
>PVKM010004243.1:0-53079 GCA_004027735.1 Carollia perspicillata
TATTGTTAATTGTGCTGCTATGAACATTGGGGTGCATAGGTTCTTTTAGATAGGTGTTTCTGGGTTCTTAGGGTCTAATCCTAGCAGTGGAATTGACAGGTCAAAAGGCAGTTCCATTTTTAGTTTTCTGAGAAAATTCCATACTGTTTTCCACAGTGGTAGAATTATATCCTCTTAATAACCAATTTGGATTCCCAACAAATCCTCGAGTGAAACTCCTAAAAGTGAAGCATTTTGAATTATTGAGCTATCTGATTTCTTAAAAGTAATGAGTCAGACATGTGAGGCTGTAGAGGTCCAGCTCTGAACAAATGGTAAGTTTCCTCGTTCCCATCAGCATTGTCTCCCACGAGGCTGCATGTGCATATATGTGTGTACTTTAATATGTATGATTCACACGGTACTTCTGACAGCCCGGAAGTCAAACTTCTGTTATGTCTAGCAATTTAGAGTACAATTTTCTAGTGTAGATTTTACTTTTTACTAAAAAACAAATAAAGATTAAAGTAACCTTCTGTTTTTTGCTTAGGAAATTCCAAAAACTACCCTATTATATTAAGGAAAATCCTGTGAGACTCACTTGGTCTTCATTCAATAACATTACTGTCGGTAAAAGAATTTTTATATAAACCAATAAGAGCCTCTTTGCTAAATGTCAGAGAACATTTTTTTTGCATTTACTGCATGGTTCATTACATAACTGCATCCTTTGCCTCATCCGATGGAGAATGGAGCCATATTTCAAATGTGAAGTAGGAATAACTGCAGAACCTCAGGCAATTTTCACAAAAACAAACACAAAAATGATATAGAGCCATTAAGTCCTAGTGTTTGGTCATATACCAGTTTGGGTAATATGTTGTTCTTGAAGTTTTACCCAACTAGAAAGGGTTTTTTTTTTGCAATATTCTATAAATTTATGTTGGATTGCATTCCGTTTTCCTAAGCAAACTACAAATTTTATTCCACAAAAGAAGCAGTGTTTCCAAGCCTTAACAAATAACAGAATGCATGTTATATATTATGCTCAAATGCTTAAGTATATTACTGTCCATTCTTCTCTTTCCTGTACTAAAAAATCATTAATTTATTATTTATTGTAAAACTTGCTAAGCAAAGTATTTTGAAATTACAACTTTTATGACATTCTGAAGACACTATAGAGGGCAAATATAAGCCCACCAGTTAACTTTTATATTCTGGAAAATTTTGATGCATGGCCATTAATGATAATTAGCAAACAAATCATTAAGGTAAAATGTGGAATTAATAAAATCCTGAATTCTTGCTATATTACAATATATTGTAGCTTGAAATTTAGTATAACATGAGTCCATATTAGACTGAAGGATGAGAAAGAATTTGTAACTGCTGCCATAAGTATAGATTCTCTTTTAATATTGTCTTTTAGGATAGATCTAAATAATGTTATTAGAATTTTTTCAAAAAAAACTTGACTATTCCTTATATTTTACACATGTATGTATATATACAAATATATTATACATGCTTGCTAAATTAAGTAACTATAAATTTTTCCAGGAAAAATATATATACATTTTATGTATAGAATACATAGATATAATTGTTTTACTTATAAGACATTTATAAAGAAAATATATAATGCATATGTAAATGACTGTATTGATCAGCATTATCCATATTACCCAGATACATTCAAATCAATGTTTATTATTAACATTAATAAAATATACTATCAGCACAATGTGTGTTATATTAATAATGTATATCATTTGCTATTTATAATGCAAATATTTTTTCTTGGGAAAGGTTTATTATCTAATGTAACACACATGCATTGCATGCCAGGCTCTGTGGTAGTTTAGGAGATACAAAGACAGATGAAATTTGCAACCCACCCATGTTTTACTCCAATAGAAAATAACAGATTATAATTTTAAGTTATGATACAAGTTAATATTAAGTTTTGGACACAAAAGTAAGCATTACAAAAATCTTGAATTTTGGTTTATAGAGTTGGATCATTGACAACAGCCAAACATGCTCAGATCATTGAATATGTGGACTTCATTACTTCATGGATCAAAGATGTGTGCCACCCTGATACAAATTATTGACAATTAATGATTAAAAAGAGGACAAATCGTTCACAGGCTAAAACGCTAGAAAATATCAACTCCAGGAGTCATACCAAGTCTAACATCACTTAATGTTTTAAAAGTTCATTACACAGTTGTATGGGAAACATTTCTGCAAAATGTATCCCTATTAAATTTCTTAGTGTATCTGTGTGGCAGGAATAATTGTTTTCATTTTATTAATAATGACACTGGGACCCACAAATACTGATCAAGTCACACAGTTACAAAGAGTCCACTTGGTATTTTTACCTATATTTTTCTTTTACTTTAGTTTGACTCTAACATCATCTCTCAAATCTGTTATTTACCTAAAAATTTTAAGCAACAGAGAGTTCTTTCTATTCTTTTTAAATGGGCACAAGAAGAAATTCTGTCATGATTCATACATATAGTTAGTATTTTTCTTCCATATGAGGTTAACACTTCTCAAGACTTCTGGTTGTTTCTTTCATGCAATTAAAAATAAAAGGCCATGCAATCTCAGAAATAAATTATAAAAAAGAATAATTGGAAAGTAGTTATATTACAACAACATTTGTTATTTTAGTTATAAAGTGATGGCATTGCTTTTTAAATATGTATTTTATTTTTTCCCTCTAAGTTAAAGAAGCATCAGTGATAAATATGAAAAATCACATTTTCACAATATTGATTTGGCAATGCAGTTTTAAATAACTTTGCTTTAGAAGATTTTATAAATTTGGAAACTTCAAAATTACAAACTGCTGGCATTAAATAATTACACAAGAAATGGCATATTAAATTGGAGTTAAAAAGCAAAGGGAAGATAACTTCAAGTATCCTTTATTAAATTTACCCTTATCTCTCTGTTGCTTAGTTAGTAGTAAAACAAGCAATTTTGCGTTAGACATATTGAAGTGCATTCCACTTCTAATGTCTTAACTGGATTTAGTAATATTTTCTTTAGGTAGTGGATCACCTTTCAAGTGTCAATTACTACCTCTAAAAGTCAGCTCCATGTAGTTCATTAGTTTCCTACATGTCTACTTAAGACTGAAATGTTTCCCAGGACATTGTGTGCCACTCTGCAAAGAGGTGACTAAAATCACTAGTTAATAAAATTGTGGAAATATAAAATTATCATTAAAGAATTGAAATTAATGTCAAATATTCCCCTTAAATATTCTAAAATTAACATCTAAATAAATAAACAAATTAAATCACCTTGCTGCTAATATTGTGTAATTGTATTAATATAAATCTGTAACTACTATTCCAATAGTAAGTACTATGTTGCTATTAGTACATCTCTACACGTGTATGATATAATGAGTCATTTCCCTCAGTTGAAGTTTTGTCTATTTCCACTTAACCTCAGGTTAATAAGATTTCAAAAATGACTTAATGCTAAATCTCAACAATCACACATCAACGCCATATTGACCAGTGCATTCCTGAATATGGTATCCGGAACACTTATGGTCTTCTAAGATGGTAACTGACATCCACAATATATATATTAAAAAATCTAACACTTCATCACTATAAAATTGAAAAACCTTCCAATGTGAGAAAAGACCCTGTGATTAAGGCGAGATGTCAGCTTTCATACTGTCTAAAATACCTACCACAGAGACTAGAGGAGGGAAATGAGGTGGAAAGGGACACGTTTAAAATGGATTAGAATGTAAGCATAATGATATGTCTACTTTTAAAAGTACTGTCTTTTAAGAACATCAACATAGACACAAGGGATTTCTATGTGGTTTCATTAAGTATTTAGCAAAATTTGGATGTAAAGCCAATAAAAATATCTCAAACTAAACCTAAATTTATTACAAATGAATTAGACCAAACGGTCTATTTTGCTCTGCAGCAAAGGAATTAGGAATAAAAAAGATGAAAATGAATTTGCAAGTTTCCTAGTAGAATTTTGCATAAACCTATGTTTGAAAAATTAAAAGAAATTCAAACTGACCACAATAGCCCAATGATGGGAAGGGGAAGAAAAGAAGAAAAATGAGTGGGTATTAAAGTGATGTATTAGCATTTCTTTTACTGCTCAACTTCACTAGCTGTTAGGGAAACCGAATCAAATCTACAAATGAGATCCCACCTCACACCTCCTGCTAGTTTGGCTATTATCAATGAGACAAGTAATAAGTGTCAAGTAAGTTGTGGAGAAAACAGAGACCTTTTTATTTCACTGTTGCTGGAAATGTAAACTAGTATAACCATTACGGGAAACACTAGTGATATTCCTCAATTTAAAATATATACATATATATATATATATATTTTAGACCATGGCCAAGACATGGAAGCAACTGGAGTGTCCTTTGTTAGATGACTGGATAAATAGGATGTGGACCATGGATAGTGTAGAATCCTACTCAGCCATAAGGAAAGATGAAATACTGCCATTTCCAACAACATAAATGAAACTTGAGAATAGCATTTTAAGTAAAAGAAGTCAGACAGAAAAGGTCAAGAACCATATAATTATACTCATTTGTGGCACAAAACATAAAGTAACAAATGAACAAACAAACATCAAAAAACAAACAAACAAAAGCTCACATTCAACAGTATGGTGAGCTGAGGGAAGAGGGTGAAATAGAAGGGTGCGAAGGGTCAGTGGGTTCAACTACATAGTGATTTTTGGTTTGGGGCTCCTAGTGCAATATATAGATCATGCATCATTGAAATGCACACTGAAAACCTGTGTAAACATATTAACCAATGTCATGTCATCCAACAAATTTATTAAAGAAAGTGATCCTCATAAGAGATGAAAATCCAGAAGTCAGTATTTTCTTTTGATGGTCTACTTCTACAATGTTGCTATTGTTATTTTCTAATGTAATCCAAATTCACACACAATGTGAAGTGGAATGCAAGGGCAATAACTAAATGAGTGTCACAAAGAAATGAAAAGCTATTACATTTTATTAGGCAATGATTATTTTGCACAACTGTAATATTTATGTTTTTATTTTTAATGATATGTATTTTCTTTTTATCAATTTTATTGATTATTTTTGAACAGTTTGTTTTATTATATTTTTTTCTCTGTTAGCATTTGTATTGTCAATTAAGGCATGACAGATACTGCAGCACTGTTTTGTTTTTGTCCCAACATACAGGAAGGCTATTTCACTTTGCAATAGGAACCCAGACAGTTCTTCAGCATTGTTTTACAAAAAAAGCTTCACATGATGAAATTTATCAATCTTCCTCCTAAATATGCATGGCATTTGCTGAGTGTAAATGTTTTGTCACAAGCAGCTAAGAATGAAGAGCATAGTATAATATTACATTGATACTATCTTCCTGAGGAAACTATGCTCTAGAATTTTGAGACTTAGGTGCTACATGTTTGTGACATTCAGCGTTACATTTTCAAATTATTTGAATCTATCCAGTCTGACTTACACTGCAAAGCTTTTTCCCATCCCAACATTTGAATGTATAGAATAAATTAGGGGGGACAAATAATGCAATCATTATGTAAGAAATCTCCATTGGTGACATTGGTTGGAGAAGTCTTATATACAGTTATATATATAAAAGGCCTGCCTTTTATATGAAAGTACAAGTTTTAGTATATGTACATACAAACATTATTTAAAAATCAAGAAAATCTGAGTCCTCTAACCTTTTGAAAATCTTGGTCTTTAGTATCTGTCTTAGAACTCAGAAGACAGTATTAGAGTAAGACAGAGAAGCCTTAATTAAAGCATTAGTGCATATCTTAAGGCAAGAGGACCAAACCTATCAATGAATCTAGATAAGCTAAGAAAATTACTATTTGTGGTAAAACTAACCGAGTCAATGAATCTCAAAAGCAAAGTCAAAGATTTGAAAACATTTTCATTCAAAATGAAAAGGTGAAAAACACCAGCAAAGTATTAGAAAAGAATGCACCAACTTCTGTTTTATGAAACAATAGCTCCAAATCATAAATATTACTATCATTTAGAGAACAAAAAAAGGTCTTGACAAAATTATCTTAAGCCATGCTGCATTAAGTGAAGTTTAACAGTTTACTATCGTGCCTCACTTACCGGAGCCTTCACATGCCGTGTGGTGTGGCGTCAAAGAACTGAAAATACCTATCCTTTTTGTAGACTCAGATCACTACTATCTGTGCCATGAGTTTTATGTGATGATTATTCCACATAGTCTCTTTAAAACCCATGTTTATAATCATCATCACATTTAAATACAGATGTTGTTATCCTGAATTAAGTTATAAAAAATGCAACCCTGTTAATAGTACATGTGAGAGTCATCTATGACACATAGGTAGGTTTTCTCTGATAACTGAACCCTTCATTGCTATAAATAAAATATTTCTTTTTATAACTATCAAAAATTCTGATATTGCTTTTTTAAATGTTTGACTGTAATAAAAATGTGTTAATGTTGCCAATGTATGAGCCATATTTTATGACGCACTGATGCTATACATATAAAGTAAAACAATAAAAATAAATGTCAGATTATAATTATTTCAACGTATATCCATTCTTTGATAACTTTACATTAATTATTCACCCTGTGCTATAAGTGCAATTCCATAATGTATTCTGTAATAATATTCTACAAAATGAAATAATATGATATGGTTATTATGATACTAATATTGACACATTTTAAAAACATAATATTACAAAAGCAAATTCTGATGTATGCACATTAAAAAGTATTGACAAGATGGAAAATTAAAAGATATTTTTAAACATACTCGACTTCAGCAATAAGTTCTGTAATTTAAAATTCCTCTTAAAAGCGGGGCACTCTTGAAGGCCCACAAACTACAGTACACAATTCCTTAAAGGTGCAGTCTGGGCTTTAACATTTTGCATCTTTGTTTTGTAGCAATTAGCACAATGCTGGGCATGCAAAGAAAGATTTTGATAAGTATAATTTAAATTTAGTTCAGTTGAATCAAATCACAGCAACTCAATTTCCAGCGGTTTCCAACCATTAGACGCCTGGTGTGTAAAAGCTCATATATGTGCTGTACAATGTGTAGCCTTTAGTGATGAGTGGCTGTTTAATCTGAAATTAATTACAATAAAATAAAGAATTTAGTTCCTCAGTCACATTAACCACATTCCAAAGGCTCAATACTCACATGTAGTTAATAGCTACCATTTTGAAATAGCACAGATATAGAACATAACCATCCTTACAAAAAGTTGTACTGGGCAGTCCTGCCTTGGATGATGTGAATATTAACACAAGGAGAAATCCAGAAGAAGAATTCTAGCTGTGTATAAAGTGTGGATTGCTATGGATAAATTATCTTATCTGAACAGAATTTTCAGAAACTGAAGTTATAATTTGCACAAGAAACAAAAGTTTATTAATTTACTCAATAAACTAAGTAATTAGACAGTTGCATTCTATTATTTAAAACAGAATGATTGAGTACATCTTTTGAATATTTGCATTTATACATGCATATGTAACAAAACTGAATTCACATTAGTTGCTATACAATTAAAATAATGGTTCCTGTTATCTAGAATTTTTCAAATTATTGGTGAAGGATTGGAGGAAAATAGTGAATACCTCTGTGTTATTTCTTAGGTATGTATGTGTTCCTGGATTTGTACATATATAATTTCCTCCAAAGAATAGAATGAGATATACAGTGCCTTTTAAGATTTTAATGTTTAACCTCCTATTCATCAAATCCATTGTTTCCTTTCCAACATGAATGTTTTTATTCTCTACTCATCTCTCACCTTGATTTACCTCAACAGTCTTCTAATCTACCTTCCTGCGGGATTTCCAACCTTAATCAATCTTGTACCTAGTCATTTGCAATATATGTAAAAGGGAAGGAGGGTTATGCCATGTCGCCAATAAACTTTCAGTGTCTTCCCACTGACCACAAAATTAAGTAGAGGCATTAATGATGCTTTTCATTGTGAGCTCACTTCTCCAGCATTCCTAAATGTCCTTTGACCTTTGCACTTTATGCTCTAAATTACTAAACTACTTGAGTATCCCAAGGACACTGCATTTGTTGTGACTGTAATAGTGTTTTATTTCCCTGTATATATACTTCCTGTCACACTCCATCTTGCTTATAACTTACTCAACCTTTAAGATCCATTCACTAAACTTATGATATTACTAAATTGACTTGTTTCTATTGAGACAACAAGCAAAAATGAAACATATAGCAATGATAAGTGATTTATTAGAGGTATCTTCTAAGCATATTTAGTAAAGAATGGTAAGAGCAGGCTCCCTATTAAGGATGGAATCTAAATTCTGACCACAAGGATGAATAGAAGTCTGTAAGGTAACAAGGAGAAAAAGCATTCCATAAATCAAGCAAATATCATGTTCAACTCTATGGCCCGAAGGCAGATGAAATAAACAAATGTTAATAGATCTATAAGCAATTTTGTATACCCGGAGAAAAATTTCTGAGTGTAGAAAATTCCTGAAAACCAGACTGAGGACCTAAGTATGACCCTACTAGTAAAAGGTTTTTAAGTATCATTGCAAGGTGTTGGCAAGATTAAAGAGAGTATATTAAAGAGTTTAAGAAGGAGAAATCTGAACAACTAGAAATATAATATTAAAATAAAAATAAAATTTAATTTGAAGATAATTTGTCTAATCAGCTAAAATATATTAGCAGTTCAGAGTGGGTAGATCAGAGAGTTATTAAAAATGTGAAACAAAAAGTGTTCCATGATTAATTAGGCATGCTGGGCAAGTGGCAAAACAGCAATTGGAAGAATACAGCAGACTTCTAGTATGGTGTACTGTTTGAGGATTTTTTTTTTTTTTACTTTTACTCACTGAAGAGAGAGAGAGCACGGAGGAAGTAACAATGGGTTAATTTCATATGCTGATGCTCCTTTGGTCGCCCGAGTGAGGATGGCCATGGACAGTAAGTAGTTAGATGCATGCTTTTAAAAAGCAATAATTTAGGGATGGAACTATAAGTGTTTAAGTATATAAGTAGCATCAGATTTTAGATGGGAGACCAGACTGAAGGTGGTCAATATTAAATATTTTAAGGGTAAGCCACAAGAAATGGTGACCTGAAGACAAGTTTGAAGAAGGAAAAAAAACTATAAAGTATGATGTCAGAGGAACTGAAGAATGGTATTGGAGGAGCAGCTCAGAGGAGAAAAATGTGGTTGGTAGAATTCTAAGATACCTGACGAGGTTCCAGTGGTGTAAATGCTGAGTTTGATCTTCTCCCCTTGAATGTGGGTGTGACCTATGAATATGAGGGGATAGTCTATCCTATTCCTGGTTGGATAACTTTATGGCGAAGGGAAAAGTATAATCATTTTTTATAAGATGTTTTCATAGGAGGCTGGAGAAACATTCTCCTGCTGACTTTGAAGAAGAAAGCTGGTGTATTGTAAGGAAGGCCCCAAGTCTAGGACATGAGTGTATCCTCCAGGAGCCGACAGTGACCTCTGCTCAGCAGCTACAAGGATCTAGGGCGCTCTGTCCTCCAACCTGAATGATCTCGGAAGAAGGCTCAGAACATACACAGCCTTAGCAACACTTCTATGTCAGCCTTGTGGCATGCTGAAAGAGGCACCGTGGCCAGCTTCACAAGCTATAGAACGGTGGCACATCATCTACAGAACTGCATATTGTTTTAAGATAAAAAAATGTATTTTACCAAGTGTTGGTACTTTGTTAGAAAGAAATATAAAATCAACACAGGAATATTCCAAAGTACTGAAGAAACGAATAAACTACAAGTTTATTTTGGATTTACCAATTGGTGTTTTGGTAATACAAATGAAAGGCATGTCAGTGGAAAGGTTTGTTGTACTCAGATTTTTCTATATGAAATAGGGACAGGGATGGAAGAGTGGTGTCACTCTCATGTCACTCTTAAAAACTTCACTATGTAAGGACCAGATGCTTAGAATATTACTTAAAGCGTGACCATTTTTTCTTCTATGTTTTATAGAGGATGGATGATTATTATTAATATTGTTGTTACTTGATAGTAATGAAGAGGATCGATGGGGAAAATTGAAGTTACAGAAGACAAAACAGGTTGTACCAAAGTGAAGAATTTGTGTGGAAGAGGATGATTTAGGTGCTCAGAAACTGAGGAACTAGAACAACTTCGACAACATGAGAAAATGAGAAGCAAAGGACACAATGCACTTAAAATGGAAATGCAGGAGATCAGATAGCTCTCACCAATAGAGTCTCAATTCTCAATGACAAAGGAGAGCTGCTTTTTCATTTACTTATTTTCTGTTGGAGGAGGCATTTAAAATCATGAGGTTACAAGTTCAAATTCAAGCTTCAACAGTTATTCATGATAAAACCTTGACATTACTGTTCATAATTCTCGCCTTCAGTTTCCTTCAGTAAATGAGGATAATAAAACCTCTTCTACAGGCTCTTGAGAGAACACAATGAGGTGATGTCTGTGGAGGGCTCAGTAGATTGTCCAGCACATTGACTCCTTGGGAAATTGTGGCTATTTTGTTACTGATATTGAACATAGTTCGTTGGAGTGAGAAGTTTGAAGAGAGTGGAAAATGTCTGACGTAGCTCTGTGAAGAATTAGAGAAGCAGTCAAGTTCAAAAATATAGAATAATCCCTAAAAAGTTTTTAGGGCTCAGGGGAGATAAGAGACAATGCATTTCTCCTAATGCCAAGTCACACGATTATTTTGTGCTGGCGGAATCCAGATGTCAAACACAGGAGGAGACTTGCAGGGGACTGAATTTTGGGGAAAAAATTTATTTGGGCTCATTTAATTCAGAAAAAATGGAACATTGCACTTGAGGGATAAGCAAGGGACTAATAAAAGTGATAAAAATGGATAAAGTAAGGAAATCAAGGTGGATAGATTCCCAATGATACCAACAGTGTGCTGTACTATGAATAACACATTAGAGAGGGAGAAGAATGGAAGGCTGTCAACTCTGACTGTGCTCAAATTTCAGTTTTTAAAGGTAAGATAAATAAACAAAGATTAAAAAAAACAATAATCAAAAAGTCCTAAATTTTTTGCAGGATGATGGCAAGGACTGAGGTAACAGAAAAGGCCATAAAGGTAGGTATCAAAGAATTTTAAGCGAAAATGGAAGTGACTTGCACAGTGGAAGACAGTGGCAAGGGATGGTTGGAGTTAAAGCTCAGGTCTTGTTTTAACCTCCCAGGGACAGTTATTACGTTAATGCAATTTCTACCTTTGGGAGTATTTGAACTGAATTGGGATTAAAATACACTTCATTTTATGTCTCAGAATTTAAAACTTCAGGAAGTATTAAAGTTTTTCCCTTTGCCTTTTTAGTATTTTCATTATTGTATTACGTTTTATGAAGTGTTTTTCAGTAAAAATGACCATCCTGCTGAAATGCTGCTGGTGCTGCAAATAAGCGAGGGCACAGAGGTGAAATATGAGTAAAAGAGAAGTGCTTTCTGAGTGTTTAATATACCCAGTATAGTGCAGTGATTTTCATCCAATGTGGTGCACACTGGCTGAAAAATCACTAGTATAGGAAATCAAAAATCTTGGTTTTCTTAGACTATTTGGAGTTTAAGGAGTATTCTGGTAACCACTGCAAACAAAATCCTGAATTCTAAAAATAGATATAAGGCATCTGTTCCTTCTATTGCTCTAATTGAAAATAAAGCAATACGCTAAATATTTTTAATTTTGGGTACAGATGCAAACATCTTCAGAGACTACTTATAGAAACTTCACAATGTATATGGTTTTCCTCTGTCAAAATCAGGGAGAATGTGAATAGTTGTGGGGGACAAGGGACGGAAAATCTCTGCAGTGTCCCTCCTTAGAATTATTTTCAGAAACACCAAATTCTGCATCTTTTTCTTAAAACTCGTGACGGCACCTGCAGCCTCATCCTGTCCAGGAGGTAACACTGCACAGCCTCTCAGAAACATGCTCACCAGAGAAGGCCGGTGGCAGAGTTGCTTGTGGTTCCAACATCACGGGAAGTTTGAGTTCAAACTGCTGACTAGCTGTCTTTAGCAGAGAGTATACTTGACTCTGATTTTGGAACTTGATTGCTTTTTCTAACTTAGCTGCACCTTCCACATTAAAAAAAAAGGCGCCAGTTCTTATAACTGGGTTTTTATGACAGAAGTGTTCCCACTATGTGGCCATGTAATCAGTAGTCAGCTATATCCCCTACTGTGTCTTAGTTATAAATGAGAATAACTGGTGATATTCAAGCTTAATTGCTTTTACAGGCTGAAGGACTCCCTTAATAATCTGGCCTGACTCAGGCAGTAGATAGACTTATTCCACATGCCAGTGCTGGGTAGTCTGGACCCTGCTCACTGTTTCTGAAATGATTGCTTCTCTCTGGATTCATAGAACAAAAAAAAAGGAATAATTAAAAAGATAAAATTTGGGGGTATTTTGCCTCTTTTCTCCCATCATACCAATTGGAACTTCAGAGTAACAAGCATAATAAAGATTACCAACTGGGCTCATTGTAATAATTTTTAAATTTATAGGTGAATTTCTTAGTTTTTTTTTGTTTGTACAATACAAGGTATAGAGTGTTTGTTTTATTTTTTTTTTTGCATATGACTATCCGATTGTTCTAACATCATTTTTTGAAAATGATCTTTTCTCCATTTAATTTCCTTAGTGCTTTTGTCAAAACTCAATTGACAATCTGTTTTTGCACTCTTTATTCTCCTTTATTTATTTGCCTATCATTATGCCTCAAAACAGTTTTATGGCATACATTAAAATTGAATAATGTGAGTGCTTCACCTCTGATCTTTTTCAAAGTTGTTGGGCTATTCCAAATGATTTGTGTTTTTATACAAATTTCAGAATCGACTTGTCCATTTGTACAAAAAGCCCTTACTCAATTGTCTTTGTGATCACATTTAACATATACATCAATTTGCAAATGGTTTTGATAGCAAAAATAAGATTCTAAACTTTATTTAAACTCATATTCATGAATAACAATTTTTAAACATTCTCTGTTAGAATTATTTGGTGCAGAATATATTAACTAATAATGATCACCAATTCTTATTGAGCATGCATTATGCTTCAGATGAAAATACTAATACTAATTTCTCTTCTTATAATTCTGTGAATTTTATTAATATTTGGCACATTTTTGTTTACTCTTATCTCAAATATAGGAATTCTTTAAATTTTATATCAATTCATATTGATATATGTTGCATAGTTTTTCATAGCCTGTTTAACCATCTTAACATGTTATCTATTTTATTTAATTATGTTTAATATTTATATGAGGGTAAATATTTGAATTTTGGGTTTTTTGGATTAGAAAGCATTCTTTATCATTCTGTAAGTAAAGCACATACACAACACATACAGATATTATTCAATTCCTATAATGCATTAATTCACTATCCATAGTGAATCCATAGTGAATTAATTCACTATTCCAATAATAAACCTCTATTACATGTCTTCATTCTAGGGCCAAAGTTCCCCTGGACAAGTTCTTGCCATGGCAAATGGAGAAGCATGAAACAGGTCAACAGGTACCACCACATTTATAGCCCCTATTAATCTTCCAGTGTCCAAATTAAGTCACATGTGCAAGTCTAACTATTATGGAAAAGGTAAGTGCACATTGTCAACCCTAAAGCCATGGTAAAGGTAAGTAGGGAAGGCAGAGTTCAAGTATATAATCCAGGGTGAGCACAAATATTTTAAATTGCCATTGAAAGTCCACTTTCATTTTGCAGTATGTAGCTTTATATTTATCTATGATATTGTGCAAAGGATTTATTTTATCGCAAAGGCTTTCACTAAGTTACTTGTCTATATCTATGCTATACAATATTATTATTTTAATGAAAATTTGGACTAGATGAAAAGATGCTTTGTTTTTATTATTTTGTCGAAGTATTTGTAATTCTTCTGGATCCTATTCTCTTTAAAAGATGTGATCATTAATTTTATGCATCAGTGTAGCTAGGTTATAATACTGTCATTTAATCAAACATTAATCTAGGTAGTGTTCTAAAGCTATTTTGTAGATATAGCTAGAGCCTGTAGCTAATTTCCTTCAAGGAAAGGGATAGATTATCCTTGATAATGTGGTCGGCCTCATTCATTCAGATGAAAGCCTTAAGAGCATAAACTCAGATTTTTCAATACAGGGACAATTCTTCTTTTTCCTTGCTAGATTCTTTGGCTTGTCTAATAATTAATGTCATAAAATGGATTAACAGAAGAAAACAATTTAGTAATGTACATATGACAGCTCCATAAAAATATGACTTCGAGGTAGTCAGGCAATTGAGGTACATATACCAACCTGTACTAAGAAGAAGGGAATAGGGCCTGGGACAACAAAAAGGAGAAAAACAATTTATAAGAAATGAGAGAGCAAATGTTTAGTAAACAAATACTTACCATGACATTCAAGTATGTGTTTTTAATTATAAATTATCTCATGTACTAGCTCTCTTCCTGGTATAGGACTCTTTCTAAATTATTTTGCATAATTAAGGGGGAGGTAAAAAGCTCTTTCTGAGTCTGCTGGGTCTTTATTTCCTTCAGCTCAAAATGATCCACATGAAGGAGTGGCACACTTTGGGGTGATATACTCTACTCCCCTTCGTCAAAGAAGAATAAATACAGCTTCAAGACTGAGCATCAACTCTTGCTCATTTCCAGCGTAAGAACCCTCACTGATTCACTAGATAGGTACACAAATTTGCCAAGTTTCACATGATAAACCTATTTGCAATACCGTGGGAATTGCATTTAAATATAGAGAAATTTGGAGATAATTGAAGTCTTTACAACATTAATTTTTGTTCTATAAAAAAGAGGTAATTCCACATAAATTTTTGAAATCTTTGTTCTATATCTGTGAAATATGTCATTGGTACTTTAATAGGGATTGTGTTGAATTACTTTGGGTAGTATGGACACTGTGATGTTAATTCTTCCAATCCATGAACATAGTACATGCTTCCATTTGTTTGTGTCTTTCTTAATTTCTTTCTTCAGTGCTGTGTAGTTTTCTGGGTACAGGTTTTTTACCTCCTTGGTTAGGTTTATTCCTAGGTACGTTTTTTGTTGTTGCTATATTAATGTTTATTTTTTTCTGATTTCTGTTTCTGATTTTTCATTGTTGGTGTACAAAAATGCCTTTGATTTCTGAATATTAAAAAAGAGAGAGGATATCATGTGGGTCATTTTATATTTTTTAAATAAAAGTTACATATTTCTGGCTTAGACCTGTCAGTTTTTAGATATTTCATAGATTGTGTGCCACTATGAATAGGTTCTTTTATTTCTATTATGTGTTTAAGTTGTGGTTGGTATCAAGTTAAGATTCTCTCTTTTTTCACATCTACTACCTGTACATGTCCATATTATCACTTTTTAAAACTCTTTTACAACTGAGCTTTTAAGATTTTTTAAAAAAATATGTAGACTATTTTTACAAAGAACATCTTATTTTCTCTGAGGTGTCCTTCCACTTAGAAGTAGTTCTCTAAGACCAACATTCCTGCACCGGCTCAGGCCTCTCAGTCACTCAGTTACAAGGGAGAAGTGACTCAATGTGCGGGACAGGTTTGGGGGAAAACATGCATCATACATAAGCTCTTTTCTCCTGGTATTAAAAGTACAGGGAGCATTTCCCCTGATTGCAGTTGACCATGTGATAAACTTAGGGTATAGGCCCTGCTCAAGAGGAAGTCTTATGAGCACGACTTTTGACAAGGTGTGTAATTCTACTTCTGAGTTTCTCTAAAAGCAAAACCATTTTACTGAAATTAAAATTACCAGAATTGACTTTATTAATAGTGAGGGTACTATATATCTCTCTCATCTGTTGCAGCTCTCTTCCCTTCTCAATGTTTTCAGGAGCCAGGGAGGGGAAGATGAGTTATTAATTGAGTGCCCTACGTATCTACTAATTTAGAAATCATCTGTAATTAATGGTTACATTCTCTTATTTGATTTCTTGCCTTATTGCACTGAGTATGATCACTAGCAAAATTGTGTAGAGCAGCCATACTAGGAAGCCTTCTTACATTGTTCCTGGGATGGTAATAAGGTGAAAACATAAAAATACAATATTTTCTATAAGTTTCTGGTAAATAGAATTTATCAATATTAGAATATTTCCTTCTAAATCTTGCTCATAAAAATCTGATTTTAATTGTACAGAAATAGCTAATGTATCTTTTTTATTATATTATGATAATAATTTTCTTTACCATAATGAAATGTCAGTAAATTTTTGCATAGTTTAAACTGTGTGTGTAAACACATGTCCATGTGTAAAACAAACCATTACATTAAGTTCTCAGAATCAAACACATTTATAAAGATGCATTCCTAGACTTTCTGATACTTTATTAATTGACTATCTTTTCAGGTACAGTTTAAGAAGGAAGAGAAAATAAAATAGTGATCTAAAATATTTTTCCTGGCTTCATATCTCACTTTCATGTTCCTCTTATGCATGTGTTCTTAAAAAATATGTATTACTTTGAATGCAAGTATTTGTAATTGACACAAATATTCATGTAATTTCACTTTGTATTATTTTTAAAATGATCCATCCATGTTATTATGTACATATCTAATCTTCTGCTCTATTTCATGTATTATTCCATGCTATGCATTTGATGGTGGACACCTGTGAGGTGTGACCTAACAAATTATTACTGCAATAAATTTTTTTCTACCTGTCCATTTATATAGTATGGAAAATTACTTCAAGATATAAATCTATGATAGGAATTTCTATAATCAAGTTTAGATAAATCCTGAACATGAGTAGATAGTGCCCGATTATTCAAAATTTCTTCACAATTCTTCAGTTCCACCAAAGGACTGGAGCATTCTCATATATGCACTGCCCTAAAAACACTTGATGCTATCCAGTCTCCTAATCTTTGCCACTGCAGTAGTCTAACAGCATTTTTTACATCATAACTTTAAAACTTGAATTTCATACTTCTGATTTCCCAGCACTTTAAATATTTCTTCAAAATCATGTTAACATTTTCTTTCTTCTCAAACAGATTGCTTGACTTGCATGAAATATGGTGTTCTAATTTTTACACGTTCTTCTGTTGGGATTGGTGACTCTTGTTGTTTTTCAAAATATGTTATTTATTTATTTTTAGACAGAGGGGAAGAGAGCGAGAAAGAGAGGGAAAGAACCAGGCGATGTGTGAGAGAAACATCTATCAGTTGCCTCTTGCACACCCCCAACCAGGGACCTGGCGTGCAACCCAAGGATGTACCCTGATTGGGAATCAAACCAATGACCTTTTGCTTTGTGTGACAAAGCAACAAGCAAGTGTTGACTTGACCAACTAAGCCACACCTGTCAGGGATCTTATTATTGATATATTGCATAAGTAGCATATATATGTGTGTATACACACACATAAATGCACACACACATATGTATATATATATGAGTATATTTGATTACTTGTGCAGTGTGTGTGAAAGGAGGCAAATGTTTTTTCATAAACCTTATTTTGTAATAGGGAATATAGACAATAATCATAGAAATTAATAAACGAATACCATATGAGATCTAGATTTCTGGACTAAAAGTAATACTAGAAAAAGTAATACAAAACATACTAAATCACTGATTTATCTTTTTCTCCAAAAACTGGGACAAATTTAGTAAATAATTTTTCTTCTAAGACTTCATTAATCTCATAAAATATGGCAGTGTGTTTATTAGCATACTGTGAAACATTACCATAGATGATTATAATTAAACTACACTTATCAAAATAATGAATAAAGCACATTTTGTGGTACAGCAGTGTTGATGTTTTTCATATTTATTTGTTCACTAACTAATCTGCCAAATTCAGTAATCTCTAGTGAGTCTCTCAGTTATTAGCGTAAATTACTGAGGGTCTACTCTGATAATAAATAATAATAGCAATTCTGGGAAACAAATCATTAGCACTTTAATGTCTAAACATTTTTTGTGGATAACATAAATTAAGAACACAATGAAACATTTTTCATTCAATTAGAATATGTTTCCAGAGGGTTATAATGCAATTTAAAAGGCTGCTTATAATGGATATAACAAAGCACCTGAATTTTAATGGTATCAAAAAGTGTTCAGGATGTTCTAAGGAGGATTGGTTATATAACACACCATCCAAAAGGAAGATCATAACATAAAAACACTCCTAAATCTAAGATGTCTAAAGTGTTTTTGATGACACAATCCATTTCTTTAGGCTCTGAAATTGGAACCTACTATGTGCAATTGTTTTGACATTGTGTGCTCACTTATTGATCCATGCACAAATTTATATTTACTTTTTTATCCTCTTTCAAAAAAAGTTAATTGAATTTATTGGGGTGACATTGGTTAATAAAATTATATAAATTTTCTCAAAAAGTTAAAAATGAAACTGCCTTATGAGCCAG
The DNA here is from genome assembly GCA_004027735.1 of Carollia perspicillata. Lineage (NCBI taxonomy): Eukaryota > Metazoa > Chordata > Mammalia > Chiroptera > Phyllostomidae > Carollia > Carollia perspicillata. Next base: position 18,533 of record PVKM010004243.1, read on the forward strand.
TGATTCCACTTCTGGGAATACAGCAGAAGAAACCTGAAATACTAATTTGAAAGAACATATGCTCCCCCATGTCCATTGCAGCATTGTTGTACTATGTGTAGCTTCTGTTATGAAGGAGCCAAGACTATCAACAAACTTATGCAGTGTATTAGTGAACTCATTAATTTATTTAACAAAAATAGAGTAACTATGATGTATCTAGTCCACTCATAGGCACCGGGGGTACATCACTGAGAAGAACATAACAAATTCTCTGCCTATAAGGCAGTTCTTAATCAAATTCAGAGTGATAACAAAAGAAATAAGGTGAATATGTAAAAAGATGTAGCACACAGTCCACAGGGTACTAGCTGGGCTCCTCAGCCCACCCTCCTGCTTCCTGAGCCCGTGTCTACACTGCATAACTCTCCAAGCTCTCCTTAATGTTAAGTGTAGCCATGTGACATGTTTCTCAAGAATTATAGTAAGAAGAAGGGATTTGTCCCTTTTCAGCCCTGGCCAGAAAAATCTGAAAATAGCTATGCTTATGAATGAACTGATCAAACTGGCAGATACCAATGTGTCCTAGATAACATCCTAGGGTATAACCCAATTTACCCAATGACTATGGAATTGGCCCTGAATCTAAATGGCCATCATGAATTATATTTGATGGGGGAAATAAGGGAGAGAGGTGGCGGGGGAGGCCAAAAACTTTACTTGAACAACAATAAAAATCAAAAGTATTTTTAAAATTATATTTGGGCTGAAAAATAAATCTCTGTTGTGTTTAAGAAACTTCATTACTGTTGGTTCGCTTTGTGTCAACATTACAGGTATACCCTGCCTGAGTCAGTATGTTAGTCAGTATTAAAAATTAAGGAGATAAAGCATGTAAGATGATGGAGAGAATATGATAGAAGATTTACTTTTCTGCCACAATTTATCACTGCCTCATGTTCCAATGTAGCTGCTCAGTCTCTCACCTTCACATCTGCATTCCAGCCCACAAGGAGGATAAATGCACCACGAAGGTCCTGTCGTATTCAAAGCTTTATGGTGAGAAATTGAAAGAAACATTGAAAGGCTCATGTGGGACATGTCTGCTTGCATACGTTTGCTTGAAAATTATCTGATACCTTCTCCTGACTTGAACAGAAATTAGGAAACACTTTATTCCAGGAAGCATTTGCGCACTGAAAGATCAGGACATTTATAAGTGAGGATCAAGAGGAAATATGTTAGGGCTACCAGAGGTCTTTACACAGAGAGTGAGGCATGATAAAATTTCTAGTGTAGACACTCTTTTAAAGTTGAATCTGGAATATATTATGGAATTAGCCAGGCAAACAAGAGTGGCAGGGAAGGGTAGTTGAGCGAAAAAAGAAGGGCGAATAGATGAGAGTGACCTTGATGTGTGTAGCAGGCTCAGAGGCCTGCTCTGTGTTTTAGATGCTCAACAGAGCTAAGAAAAAGTTAGGGCTCACAAAATGCTTAAGGGCTGGAGAAACTAATGTTGGAAACATCACAATATATGTAATTTTGAAACCAGGATGGAAATCACAGGATAGAAATCACAAGATAGAATAGATAGATAGACAGAAAGGTGGGGTATATACTAAAGTGTGACCTGAAGAAGAGAAGTAAGTAGAAATAGAGGAATCTGAGGGGAGGAAAAGAATACTCATTATAAGGATATTTAGTATTTGCAAACTTAATATTACAAGAATTACCAGAGATGACACCAGGGATCAAGAAAACAGGCAATAGGAAAATGTCACTGAATTTGCCTTTGAGGCATTTAGTGGTGAAGGGTAGCAGATCATGCCACTCTGATATATGACTGCAAGAGTTCAGGACATACCACCCTAAAATATGCAGCTTTTTATTGTAATAAGTAGAAACTTGAAAAATAGCAAGTGCAGGAAGCAACTTTCTCTGAACTTCCTTATCTGCCTAAAGGCAGGTCCAACAAAAGGAACTCAGCTGTCACAACCCCTTCGCTGGAAGTTGCATCAACCAGAGAAGGTTAACTTTTATCACAGGAAAGTCCAGAAGTTGGCATCATACCTGGACAAACTTTGTTACAAACTATCAACTTTCCTCTGTTCTTCTAATGGCCCTATGTTCTTTATCTCTCCTCAAAACATGTACTCTCTTGTATGAATAAGACATACATCTCCTTTCCCTAAAATGGCCTGTAATTCTGAATTGTAAGCCACCTTGGAGAGTTAATCTTTTTTTAACTGGGTATCTAATATGTATACATGAGGTATACATGTTAATAAATTTGTTTCTCTCTTGTTAATCTGTCTTTTTAAGAGAAAGGTCTCAGCTAAAAACTCAAAAAGTTAAAAAAAAATATTTTCCTCTTCTACAATGGGATTTAAAAAATTTTGTCTTCTATATTTATTTTTTTAAAAATTAAAAATCATTAAACATAGATGTACGGTGAAACAGAGTGTGCACATGGGCTGATAGGTCAGCCTCCAGAATCAGACTTTGGTTGAATCTCACATCAGCACAACTGAGAGTAAAACCTTCGAATAAGGACTTACCTTGTCTGTGCCTCGGTTTCCAACAGGTAGATTAGCTGTAATAGTACCAAACGTAATGAGGACTGATTTGAAGGAAAACATGTAAAAGTTATTAGGAAGGTATCTGGTTTATAAGAAGTATTTGATACACATTAGCTATTAGTTTATGGATACACATTTTTATTAGAAATGCTGACAATGAAAGAAGGAAGAAGCAAAGAAAAGTAGTTAAGGTTGGTGCTGGGTTTTGGTTTCTTAGTGTGAGGCAGGTAAGAATGTGTTTCAAGTTGTAGTATAGATGCAGCAGAGGTGGTAAATGAATAAGAAAATAAGACAATAAATAGCATGGCTATAAATTTTTAAATGAAGAGAAGTTCTAGCAATTTTGAAAAATATGTGCTAAACAGATACTATAGAGAGGGAAAAGGTTTGTGAAAAATTAGTGGAAACCTGCTGAAGAGAGAGAATGAATTTATAATGGACACAGTGTGGTTCGAAAACATTCTTCAGGCTTTTGTCTAAAAAGTAAAAATTTCTCCTCTCTTTTTACAGACAGAAACATTCAAATCAAGTTAGTGGGGCGGGGGGAAGCAAATGAGTGCGAGAGATACAGAGAGCAGTAGAGAAAAAAATGAAAGTTTATAGAGTAAGAAACTGTACCACAGGCTTCCTAATTTATTCCAATACCCCCTGCCTTTCTTATTCTCAGTTCCTCATATTACATTTGGAAGCTTTTTTGATCTGAAGAATAATGAGGACACCTGCTAAGACTTGGTAGGAGAAAGGCCTTCGAGTATTTTAAGAATGTGTTATTCTACTTTATTCTAATGGTAGCTTTTTTTGTGACAGGACAAGGGCCTTGACTGTGTAACTCTCCTTGTCTTGAAGTTGGTGACTTCCTGTTCAGACCAAGTCAGCTCATCTCTCACATGACACTCAACTGTGACTGGGAAACCCGTGCAGGTGAGAGTGGGAGTATTCATTAATTACAGACAGCGAACTGCTCTTTAAACTTTTGCAGCTGATTTTTAGATAAACTCTAATGCCTTTTTAGTTTTCTTATTTTACACATAAAGAAATGTGATTCTAGAGATCACCATCATCTTTGTTATTGCCTTTAAAAATATCGATTTTTCATTCTCCAACCTAGATTTTCCTTCTTCTTTATACTGCATGTCGGTAAGATGGATATAACTCAAAGCTTGGATACACATGACCCATCTCTTAGCATTGAATAATGAAAATACAATACTTCAAAGTTTTAGAAGACCAGATAAATAATGTTCTCTGCTCAAGAATTATGATCATTTATATACATTATAAATGCAAAATACATATACTAGTGTTATGTAATAAATAAAATACATATGCTTTAATGAGGAATTAATTTTTACATGTCTAAAAAATAAATAACAATGCCAAGCAACAACAAAGAAAACCCACGAGTGTCTGTATTATAATAATAAATCAGTGGAAAGTAATCACAGACTGGTAAAACACTAGAAATACTGTCATGGATGGACTTACATAATATACTCAAACCATATGAATGAGGAAACATATGAATATTTCTTTATTCACATCATATTTTATATTCTTTCTTTCACTCACAAGTTAGTTCTTTAGGTGAAGGCCTTGCTCCTTCATATCTGAATTATTTAAACAACCTTCTTATTTATTCTCCAGTACTTCAATTTCTTTTTATTAACTGAGTCTCGAACATCATCAACAGATTTATATCAGTGACACAATTTTTATATTATGTCTCTATTTTATTTCAACATTTCTTTCATTAGTTTAATCATCCAACCAGCCAGCCTGCTGTTTCCAAGGCAAAACTAAGTTCTGGTAGTGGATAAGAGTAAAAGTTCAAATAATTTCCTTCAAGACATTTATAAATTAGTAGCAACTTGGTCCTCTAGGATCCAATCCAAATTGTTTCCTTAGATTGAAGCAAATCCTAGTTGCTTGAATTTTGGCACTAACACACTCACGTTGTCTACTCTGTCCAGAAATTCTGCCCCACGGTCTGCCTCTTAATTCATCCAACCACATCTTTTGTTTTAAATTTCCCCTTTTTCCAGTTACTGAAATACTGACTTTTAAGAATAACCTCCAGTGCCACTTTCACTTTTGAACTTCGATCTGCATCATTTTTAAATAATAGTAACACCAATCAGAAGTCCATGATTATAAGGGATTGCTCTGTTAACCAAGTTCCTATAAAGTGCTTATTATTAAGAGCTTCATATGAATTGCATGGTTAATAACTGAAAAAACGCATTTACTCATTCAACACATATTTAGTGTGCACTTACAATCTGCTGTACACCGACCTGAAGCTAAGGTGCAGTGTGGACAGTACAACGAATCCGACAAATAAAGACGCTGCACTCACGGAGCTGTCCCAGACTAAGGACACAAACAAACAAAACGTCCAAACAGCACTACTTTTAGGTAGTGAGAAAACTCTGAGGAAAACAAAAAAGAGCAAGGTGCAGAGATAATGAATAAAACTGTAATGCTGATCTCCTAAACAATCAAGGTGTGTGTGTAATTTTTTTATATTAACAGATTTTATTTGCATTTTTAATTATACTTATTGACTTCTTTTCAAGACTTAAATTCCCTGGGATAAGGATTAGCGTGCTCTATGTTAATCATCTTTGTGTCCTTCACATGACCTAGATTAGTGTCTTGTCCTAATTAACCCAAACACAAAGTTAATTGAAAAATTTATTTAAATTTTCTATTTACAGATGTAATACCAAGACAGAATACCAGAAGGTATGTGTAAGTCACAAATGAGAAGAACATTCAATTACCAACACGTCATTTTTCATATATGAATGTTATCATAGCTTCCATTATGGTTTATAACATCTTTATTTTTGCTTAAAATTTTATCATAAATATTTTCTCATGATTATGTAATGATAATGACTGAAATACATTTTGCAATATACAAAAAACAAAATGCATTTATTTAATTTCATTTTATTGTCTTAGATTCTGGTTTTTAGCAAAAACTAAAATAGCTGTAACTCCTCAATTGCACAGTAAATTTAGCCAAATATATGTACTGAAATGTTAAAAAGTAAATGGAGATTTCAAACAATCACATCATCTACTGATCAACAGAAAAATTGCAAGGGTTCAATGTACATGAATCAAAACCTATGTTATCACATTGAAATGCACTTAACATACAGCTACACTTTTCTTTGGTTTACAATTTATATTTCCTCTCCACCTCCAGCAATACTAATAATAATTTAATATTTTTACAAAAGTTATATATGCTTAGACCTTTGCTTCACAATTATTTAGTTTTTCTTTGAAATAACAGGTAATAAACCAATGTTTATTTACTAAACCAAAAGAAATCTTAAGTATTATTCAAAGGAATCCAAGTGTTTTTCTTATCTTACTATTCTTTCCCTTTTAGTTTAGTTAATTGGTATTAACATAAGCACTGATTATCTCCAAGTTTGAATGGTTATCACATGGTGTTTTTATATCTTATAACTATGTAGCAATAATATATTAACATTGGAAATGCCAGAGTTGTCTTCTTAAACTTAAATACCAATAATATAAACTAAAACCCCAGGTTTATATACTGTATTGGTTAAAATAATATAACTGCTGATTGATGAGTGGAATGTTTTAATATTATCTTAATAATAATCACACAGGCATATACAGGAAATTTCTTGCAATACTGAAAAATGCTATGCTAGTATTCTTTTAAATTGCTGTGTAAATTCTTATTTCTTCTTTATCATCATTTAGTTTCTTTGACTTAATTTAAATTTTCAATCTGATTCTCCTAAGTGCATTTTTTAATACAAGTACATAAGGGTTGCATAAAACATACCATATTGCTTCTTCTCCCACAATAGAGGAGATGGATATATAATTGTTGTATGTCTTGATCTTATAGTTATTTAACATTAAAGCTGCCAGAGTAAATAAATCACCATATCTACAGGATCTGGCAAGAACTTTGAGTTGTCTGTGGTTATTATATGAAGACTCCAGAACACATTATTAGTTTTATGCAAGGCTTCCTATCTTTTTGACCTTGGAATAGTATAAAAAGAAGATGAAATAAAATAGTTTTATAAAAAATGAAAAAGCAGAAACAGAAAAAATGTTCCTATATCTTAGCCTAAAGTTGAAGAAACTCAAATAGATTCAGTACTTTCAAGACCTTCTAATTAATATTTTCTTTGTATGTAAGTACACACGTGAACACAAATGTTAACTTAAATTTACAAAAATGCGTGAATCATTTAAAAACTAAGCAAGAATAGCAACAATATGAACTACCATTTAGTGGCCATTGCCTCTGCACCAGGTGCTATGCTAAGAATTTTAAGGTCATATATCCATTCATCATTATAACATCTCAATATGGTCTATGATATTCTCTGTATTTTACAGATGAGGAAAAAAAGCCCAAGAAAAGTCCGTTGTCTTGCCTAGTTTTATATAGCTAAGTGGTTGATCCATGCCTATTGCCTAGGCCTAAATGTCTAAAACTTGAACATACTCTACATACATTTTCAGCAACTGAATTCTTCCTTCCCACTTGTATTTACCATATATATATATATATATATATATGAAATGCATATATATACATTTTACATAGACATATGTATATGGGTGCATATACATATACACACATATACATATATGTATACATACATATATGAAATATGTATATATATAATAGAGATGTTTCTAAAATATACTGGTATGTACTAAGTACATAAGTGAACAAACTTAAAATTTAGAATGCCATGTGAGACAGAAGCAATATCCAAGAAAGGGAGGATGGTTAACATCATGAATTCTGTCACATAGTAGCTCTTTTACTTAGGAAATTTATTTGATCTTTCTTTGCTCAACTTTCCCCACCTACAAAATAGAATCAACAATAGCTCCCAGCTTATAGTATTGTTTTTAGGACAAACAGATTAATCGGTGTAAAGAGCTTGGAACAGTATGACTCAATATAAGCCACTGATAAATGTTGGCTATAATGATAAGGACTATTATGCAAGAAAGAGAAAGAGTTCCTATGCAGGAAAAATCTCACAGGGAAAGCAGAGATGTAGAAAACTTTTTAATACACTCAGAGAAACAGAAATTACTTTGCTTGGCAAGAGCTTGAGAGGCAGTAACGAATGGAAAGATTAAAATTAGAAAGATAAGCATTGACCAAAGATAAATAACAATGTACTCAACATAATAAATTGGTGATGAAAGTTATGGGATGGAATGGTTGAAGAATTTCATGTGGTAAAACAGTATGGACAAGTGTATATTTTAGAAAAGCAAATCTGGGAAGAAGTGTATAGAATAGGCTTGAGAGAACAGTTTGAAGAAAGGTGATGACAGAAACTAACAGTGATAGAGAATATTAGCAGGTAACCTAGAAGCTAGATGTTTTAAAGATGCTAAAAAATAAATGTTGGTATGTATAATGTGTAACTCCTGGGACCACTGTGAAGTTCAGTGCTAACTCCAGAGTTAACACTCAATCCATGTTAGTTATAATTGTCATTGTTAATAACAAGAATAAGTGAATGTTATGACTTAAATTACCCCATCATTAAATGATAAATTGATAAAATAAAAGAGTGAGTTTGGACCGAGAGATGATGACTCGATTTTAGACAAATTGTGGGTAAGATTTCCATGGAATATGCAGGAATATATGTGAAAAAATCAGATAGAAATAGAGATGAAGAGTGCAACAGGCGTGGGTTTGTGGAATGGGAAGTGCAGGAGTTGTATCCTTGGCAACTAACAATCTACGGGGTACAAGAAAAGCATTGAGAATAAATGAGTTCACTTAGGGAGACAGATAGAGATAAGATCAGAATTAAGAAAAAAGTGAGAACACGACCTCAGCGTTCATGACCTTTTTCCTGTTGTGTGGATGAAGGACAACCAGAGAGTGAGTAGACAGAGAGACGAGGAAACTAGCCATCAGAGGTTTCATGGGAAATCATTAATTGATAATAATTATTTAGTGATGAGAGTCGAGGAAGTATAAGTAGTTTATAAGTATTACCTCTTTTAACAATTAAAAAGTAATATTGGTGTGGGTCTTGCTATTTAATCTTATTTATGGAGAAGAGAACTTGATGCACAGATAACGAAGTGCCTGAGCTGGGAGAAATCAGCAGAAACCCAGTCATCACAGCTTTCTAATACCATTGGATCAGCATTTGAATGATCTATTGGTTTTGGAAATTAGAAGATGCAGCCATCCTATTCTAGGACAGTAGAAGCATTAGGACAGATTTCTAAAATTACAATGCAATGTAGTAGAAAGTGGCAGGTCAAAATTAATAAAATAGAAAGTACAAATACTCTGTCTGGAATTCATCAGTTCTTTCTCTAAACAAAGGTGAACGTACTCATCAGAATCAACTACATTTGCTTATCTGATCATTTGAAGGTACGGATTTTACATATGAGGTTACTTTCCAAAATTCTTGTTTTTACCCAGACCATATGACTGAAGTGCCTAGAGATTCATCTTCAACATACATTACATTTCCGCCCTGGCTGGTGTGGCTCATTGGATTGAGCACGGGCCTGCGAACCAAACAACTGCGGTTCAACTCCCATTCAGGGCACATGCCTGCACTGCAGACCAGTTCCCAGCAGGGGACACACAAGAGGCAACCATACATTGATATTTCTCTCCCTCTCTCCTTCCCTTCCCCTCTAGAGATAAATAAATAAAATCTTTAAAAATATATACATTACATTTCCTAAAGAATATCAACATCTAAGCTTGTGGAGCTTCTAAATTGTCATTTATTGAGTTTAATGTGGGCTAAGTACTGTGTCAAAATCTTCATAGGGGATATTTCATTAATTGTCCAAATAACTATAATTTAACATTGATCAGTTTTCTGATGAAGAACCTAAGACATAAAAGATACTCGAGGTGACAAGACTAGAAAATGATGGCGCTGCTAATTAACCCAAGAGAAATCTCACTCCTGGGCCTGTGCTCCTTTCTCTTAACCAAAATCTCAGAAGACACCAGGCCTGTTTTGTTTTGTTCTGTTCTAATTTAATAATTCCAATTAGTACCAGAATCTTACAAATAGTTTTCATAGTTTTATACTTATGAACTGATTTTGAGTCACTGATAAATTTTGCATCTCTGTGATTTTATTTTATCTTAAGTTCTTCTACTTAAAAAGTTTTAAGAAGATGATTATATTGCATTCCCATTTGAGTCCCTCTGCACTTCAGTAATGTATGGTGTAAATATATTTGCAAAATAAATCCATGATATTTGGTATTGAAAGGAAAATACACCTTTAAACTTCTAAGATTATTTTGTCACTCTAGGTTTGTAAATAAAATTCTAAATCACATTTTCCACTTTATAAAGATGATTAAACTTGTTAAATATTTTTTCTGTATGGTTTAACTAGATTAACAAATAAATGTGTTAATGATACCATAGGTTAAGTCCAATTGCTTATTTTTTAAACCATATAAAAATAAACAATTGGACTTAACCTATATATTGTACTTTTCCTTCAAAGCATTTTCTATTTTAAAAAGAGAAAAATAATACTCAATAATTAAAGATGACCATATATTTTAGAAAGAAAATGATATGGCTTTTAAATTTATTAAATTTATTTTTGTTATTCTATTTTACATTCATAAAAATATGATAGAAACATTAATTTCCATCCCATTCTGTCTCTCTTTTTTAAGTTTATAAATAGAAAAGTATTTGGAAATGGAAATGCTTCTTCCTTCTTTTATTCCAATTGCTTACTGAAAATTGCAATAGGTTAGGATTTGGAAAACATATTTCAAGGTCAGATCATGTGCCAGTAACATAACTTCGATCTGCCTGCATTTAATAACCACATATCAGGAAAAGTTTGGTTCAAGGTATATTCCAATTTAATATGCCAAGGTTCTATGACATTAATTTCACTCACCTAGTTAAAATGCCTTGTATATTTTTATCAGTTGGTTTTGAACTTGGAACATGTAGTCAAAAGCACCAATGATTGATATGTCCCTCTTTTGACAGAAAATTCAATTAGACTGGTTAGCAGTCATAAAAATAAGTCATAGTAAACTGATACTGGAGATGATGTGTCCACTGAAACCATGATCTTTGGTCAGCTGCTACATAAAATAACTCTCACTATCATTTTAACTTTCTCAAATATTTTATTATAAAAATCTTTTTCAGAGTGTGTCTTTTTTAAAAGTAGCATACAACTTTTTTTTTCAATCCTTAAAACAGAAGTAGGGTTCCTGTTCTGCTCGCTTGTACATTTTCAGGGCCTTTTCCTTAATTGCCCCTCAAACTTCGGTGGAAATTACAGATTCACCTCCTCCCCCACCACCCCCTCAGCAAAGACTTTGACCCTACACTTTAAAATTACTTAATTCAAATTGTGTTAAAACATTATTTTTTTATTTCAAAAGGATTTTTTTCATTCGACCTAGAATAGTGTGTGTGTGAAGAGGTAGAAGGTGGGAGATGACAGAGAAAGATATGGGAAAAGAGACTGAGAGAATAAGAGAAAGAGAGAGAATGAAAAAGTCATTAGATTATGCATACTAAATGAAAAGATTGATTGTATCTTCATAATATAATACATAGCAGGCTTAAAAATATTGGGTGAATGAACACTTTAATGAATTAAATACACTTGCTAAATATTATCTGTCCACATTTATAATGGGAATTTCTAATAAAATCTTTTATTAGGTGGAAAATAAATGTTTGGACAGTTGCCTGAATATTTTTTTCTTTACTTTTTTTTTTAAATTAAATCTGTTCATGCAAGACCTGTGTCTTTCCACTACTGGATTCTAAACCTAAAGCTGGGCCCACTGGTGAGATACGAACTAAATCTTAACCAGCAGAAAGTAATGAACCATATTCCAACCAGTGCCACACTGGGGAGGGGTTATTGTCTACGTGGCATATATTCAGTATCTTTAAGAACTGAAATTTGGCATAGGAGGATCTTAGAGATGAAACATTCAGCACATCTCCTATCGGTCTTCAGTACGGTGTATTAGAATGTCTCACTAGGGACCAGGGATCATAAGGCGATTTTCACCAGTCACAGCCCTTTTCCCCTTTGTCCTTCACCAAGTCTTATGCTTTTTCTTGTTCCACCTCTGAAGCACTCCTGGGGGGCCTATTAAACCGAGACAGAACATTTACCATCTTCCTCAGTCCTGAAGAAGGAGCTGAGTTAAGGAGAAGGAAAAAATCGAGGAACAGAAAAGAATTGGAAAAATACAAATTGAAAAAATCCTAGACAATTATCAACAATTTGAAGTTATCAGTAAACTTTGGCATAGATTACTTTAAGCATAGGTGTAAAAATTAGCTATTAGAAAAGCATGTTAGACTTACCATGGGGCTTCTTAGTAAGTTAATATTAATGTTTCACAGTGTATATTGTGAATTTGATATTTTATTATTTTACCATGAGCAAAAACTCTTAGCTGATGTCATTTAAACCCCCATTGTAGAGATATGGTCTCTGTAGTGCAAAGAGATAAGAAAGTTGGCTACATATAAAGGTAAATCACACATTCTTTACCAACTGGTAATCAAAAAGATAGTAGTTACATTTAATTTTTTCCTATGTCAATCTAATGTCTACACAAAGAGAAAAATGTGACAAAGTAAGACAAGATCTCTCAAAATATTATTCAAGATTATTCCACTGCTTTCCTGCTTTCATCCGCTCTAAGAAGCAGAATCCTGATGAGGGTCATGTGGGGTCTACCCGTTCAGGTTTAAATGCAGAGAGTGCTGTGTAGCCATATCCTAAATTAGTAGGCTCTGTTTTCAGAACTCTTAAGAACTTTTCAAAGACTACCAAAAGAATGACTGGACTGACATTTATAAGGGGAAATATGTCAGTGTACTTCACAACTTTTACACCCAAAATATACAGGATACACAAAATTCTCATTTCAGATACTACTGTCCTCACTATATGTCTAGTGATAGCCAGAATGGCTAAGGAAATGCTTCTAATCTAGCTGATAATACTTGCCTTATTTTCCAAATATTGTGGCCTATATTTTCCCCTGGATTTATTGTTTCAGCAATCAAATGAGCCTGTTTTATTCTTGTTTATACACTTGTTCAAATAATAGTTTTTAATAAAAGAGCTTTTATTGATTCCTAATAAATGCTTAATTCCCTCCACTATGCTATAGCTATGCCTGATTTACCTGTACTTTCTCTCTAATTGGAGAACACAGTGTCTGAATTGGTGTTGTCTTGGGTGGCTTTATTGTTGAAGTTCAGTGGGCAGACAATCCCAAACTTCTCTGGTGTGGAAATAATTCTCTATTTAGGCAATCAAGGGTTAAATCATTTAAGTTTGATGTAGCTTTATAGGGGGACTAATGATCACCTGGTACAGTTTCTTTTTCAAGAAAATAAAATAAAATAATGTGAAAGTGGGGACTTAGTAAGGCAGAGAAAGAAATTCCATTTTTCTCACAATTCTTTTTATCTTTATATCCATACCAAAAACAAGATAAAGGACTGACTTCAGTATCCACTAACCACTACAAGCTTCCTGTCCTTAGCTCTGGGTGCTATAAGACAATAGAGGAAATCACCTATAGGTTTCGATGCTAACAGGCAAGCTTCTAGATTATAAATTCAAGTTCTGTCAGTTTTTATCATATATGATCTTCCACAAGTAGCAATGTATTTAACAGAAAGAAAGAAAACACACCAAGGAATATAAAAGTTACATAGCTGAGAACCTGAAGAGCATGAAGCAAACCAAAAAATAAAATAGTGCTAAATAGTAATTCTCTGATTTGATGAAAAAAGTGAGGTTTAGAATATAAAGAACTTGTTATATGCTGAAGAAATGAAGTTATAAATTATACAATCTCTTTATATATTACAAAATAATAAAAGCTTTCTCATAAAAGATAAAGCATATATATATATAAACATCTTAACAGAATTTTTATGGCAACACAGGGTTTTCAGAATCAATTAGATCAATGCCTTTAAATCAATTTTTTAAAAAGGCAAAAATGAAAACCTTTCATTTTATACCAAGTCCTCTAATTTAAGTGGGAATTATTAAATGTTAGACTTTAAAAGTTAAAGTGTGATTTTAATAAAAATATAAATTTAACACATTTAAAATATTTAGTTAATTAATGAAAAAACAAATAAGATGTAAACATTTGTTCAAAGTGAGTCCAAAAAGCAGATATGTGTAGAGATAATTAGGAATCCGAAATAAATGTGTGTTATAAATGCAAAACTAGATTTTTCTTTTTTAAGAGTGTGGGTGATAAACTGTACCACCAAAAGACAAATTTATTTGTATTTACATATAAAAAAATAATTGCAGTGCTACTCATTTTCTACATTTTCCAGAGAAGTATAACAAGAGTAATATAACTCAAAGACAAGGGAAGGCACAGAATTCATATATTAATGTAATTTACCTGGGTTATAGATTTTTTAAATAAAAGACATCTTTTGGTATATTTTAAAGTCTTTCACATGAGTTTGAATTAAATGTCACTGTCAGACCAAAAAAAAAAGATTCTGAATATTTGCTATCCATCACATTCTTTAAAAAAATACATCATTCATAATGGTGCAATACACAGACTCAAAGTGAAATTTTGTAGATAAATCTAATATATGTCTAACTGAAGAGTTTTTGGTGAAATAAAAGGAAGCATTGCTTATATTGTTTTCTCCTGCTGAACTTTCTTTCACTGCCATTTCTAATAATGGTACCTATATGTGCCCTTAGCGAAAAACACCTCAAATCAAGGCCATGCTTTGTTCATGAAATTAAGATACTTAGGCTTTGATATATTGTGTTAATTATTGAACTGCAGTAAATAAATATAGTAAATAAAGACATTAAGTAAACTTAGAAAAAATATAGTACACATCTAGCAGAGAAAAATAAAGAAGAATTAATTGATTGAACATAAGTCACAAAGGAAAGAAAACAAGCAAAGACTAGCATATAACACATAAATAAGTCCAGATGTAATAGAAACTGAAATATATGTGACTAGATTACAGTCTTTTCTTAAAGGACAGATTATGGATTCAACTGGAGTAAAAAGCAATATAACATGTGTTATAACAAAAAACACTTAAAATAGCATGGAAAGTTTTGGAAATAATGTGGATGAGTTACATAAATTAGGATTCAGTAATTTAATAGATTATTATGTAATTATAGAATATAAGTTGGATCAAGTCTATTTTTTCCAGTTACACAGGTACACAAACTTGGAGATGTTATTGATACACACATCCAATCCAACAGAAAATGCTATTAGTGCTACTTCAAAATGCATAGATACTAAAATAATTCCTCAACATCTTCTCCCTACTTCCCTGAACAAAGTCTCCATCTTCTCTTATCAGAACTGCTTCAACAGCCTCCTAAATAATTTCATAATAGCTGATAGTGACCTTTCAAAACAAAGCCAGCTTATCACCTCCCTCTATTCCAAACTCTACAATAATTTCTCATTCTCAATAATCTCTCAATAATCTCTCATTAGCTGTGCCGTTGTGAGAATTACGATTTTTTGAATTGGACATGTGTGGATGATTTCAAGTCTAGGGGGGCATGAGCAGTTAAAAGAATAAGATTCCCCACCAATTATATTTCATACAGCACATTTGAGTTGTTCAGCAGACAGTAACTGAACGAATGAAAGAACAACTGAGTGAACAAATCTTCTGACATGCTTTTCTCAGAAACAGAGAAACCGGTATGTCAAAAGTTAAAAGATACAGTAAATTCCTAACATTCAAAATTCGCTGTAATAAATATATATTATAATAGTACTTCTCAAAATTAGAGAGTACATATTTATAAGACCATATGGAAATTTGGCAAAAAAAATAATAGCAGAATAATCCTTGAAGAAAGTGGCAAGTATATTCTAAATGATCAACATCATGTATGACACACTGCCTGATAATAATGCAATAAAGTTGATTTGAAAATCTTTTTCCTTTAATACTTGAGTGTAAATACATTAAGAAAGATATCATGGTGCAATTATGAAAAAATTACCAAATATTCTAAGTGACAAAGAATATACTAGATATCGTAAAGTATGAGGTAGACTAAAAATACTTCTTAAAAATAATTACATAATTATATGAGTAACCTTATTTTACAAAAAAAAAAGCTCCCCAAAATATGACTAGAACTTACAGCAGAAAAAGTAAAAAGAAAAACATAAAATATAGAACAAATATAAATTAATAAAGGTGATACTCTAAATGAAGATCTCATTTTTAGAAAAGATTGATGAAATGGACAAATGTTGGACAATGATTGTGTTTTGGATATGATACTAAAAGCACAAACAACAAAAGTAAAAATAAACAAGTGTGGCTACATCAAAATAAAAAGCTTCTGCAAAGCAAAGAATCAACCAAGCAAAAATGCAATCTACATGATGAGAGAAAATACTTGCAAAACATATTTTGTGGTAAGGGGTTAATACCCAAAATATATAAGGAACTTATACAACTCAGCAGAAAAACAAATAATGGTTTCCACAGATGACGTATGTACCAATGGCCAACAAGTACTTGAAAAGGTGTGCAACATCACTAATTATCAGGAAAATGCAAAGCGAAACCATGAAATGCCATTTCACACCTAGAATGGTTATTATCCAAGAGGCCAGATGATAACCAAGGCCAGGGAGGATGTAGAAAAGAGGGAATCCTTGTGCACTGTTAGCAGAAATGTAAAATGGCACAAAAAGTATCATGAAGGGTTTCCCAAAACTTAAAACTGTCTTATTAGACAGCAATCCCACTTTTGAGTATATATCTGGAGGAAATAAAATCACTATCCTGAAGAGATATCTGAACTTGTTTGTTCATTGTGGCATTTTTTGTCAAAAGGCAAGACCTGGAAACAACCTATGAGTCTATTATCATAGGAATGAACAAATAAAATGTGAATATAAAAAAGAAAGAAAATCCTGCCACTTGTGATGACATGGATGAAAATTGAGGGTAGTACCACAGAGAGAGAAAGACAAATACTGTATGATCTCGCTTGTAGGGGGGATTTAGAGATATTGAACACATAGAAACATTACAGTGGTGGTTGCCAGGGGCTGAGGAGTAGAGGAATGGGGAAATACTGGTCCAAGGCTGCAAACTTCCACTTACAACAACATGAGTAAGCTCTGAGGACCTAAATGCATAGCATGGTGACCATAGATAATAATGCCATGCTGTATACCCGAAATTGTTATGAGAGTAGAGTTTTAATGCCCTCACCATAACAATAGTAAAGTGATAGCTATTTGAGGTACAAAGTGTGTTAACTGATCTTATTGTGGTAAAGATTTCACAATATGTACACATACCCAATCATCATATTGTGCTCCTTGAACTTGCACAATGCTATACATTAATGACATTTCAATAGAGCTGAAAAGAAAAAACTTGGGTAGGTCTTACCAACATAATGAAAACATAAGTAGTAAAAACATAAATTAAACATAACAATTATTTTACAACTTATGTAAATTTTAAAACCACACAGAGAAGTACAAACACTTGCATGCATACATGCATTTGTTTTTAAAATATGTTTGAGAATGATATAACGATTACACTACCAAAAATATTGCCATTTAGAGAGAGAACGGAAAGATCCATGAAGGCAGGATGGGGGTGAGGACATCAGCTGCAGAGTTAAAATGTTATTCTTTCAAAGGAAATTTGAAATTAATCTTGCCATATGCTGACTAAATACACACACACATACTGAGTATCTGTGTGTACATCTACTCCAGATTTCTTTAGGATAGAAATATTGTGTAATTAAAAATAATAAAACATTTAAAAAACAATAAACATTCTGATAAGTAGTATGTAATAAGATATAGTTTTAATGCCTGTTGCTACATTTATTTTGAGAGTTTATAGAAAGCCACCTATTCTTTACTTGGAAGTAGAATCATAGTACTCAAGATTGCAAAAAAATGTATAGGTAATTGAAGAATCACATTTGTATAATGTATGTAGAATATTTTGTAACCTGTATATTTATCATAGTCCAGATGATGATTGCTATGATTATTTTGTTTGTATAAATAAATTTTATTACATTCCTTTTAAATATTGCCAGGTGACTTAGTGAATAGCTTAGAAATCAGGTGGAACCTGAAAAATGTAGCTTTTAGGATAATGTTTATGAATATGTATATATACACACACACTATGAGTTATAGATATTTTAATGCACATTTATGTATTTACTCTATAGATATATATTTTATTGTATTAATATAATAAAACATGTATTTAAAATAATGAAATGATATATATTTAAAATGTATACCATATGAGCATGGGGTGGAGCTGGAGTTTTGAAATTTGTCTTCTAACACTTAATTTCTGAATTCACACAATATTTCGAAAGATGTATTTAGTTAACACAAATTTGTGAAGCAAGTTTAGTTGATACGTACATTACATAGGTCAAAGTGCTAAGAGGAGTGGGGTTATGAAAGAACAGGGAAATCCCTAAAATGGGAATGAGGCAAAAACATAATCAACATTTTCTAAGTAGCAAGAGATCTCATGGACAGTTAATTCTCTATGGTAAACATTTAAGGCCAGAGTGAACAGGAGTGTAATTATGGAGTGCATTGTTTGACTTTCACAAACATGAGGTGAGAGGCCCCTGTGTGCTGGTTGGTCAAATGGCTCCTCTATTTGGCTCATTCAATACTTTATGACAATTGACTCTGTGTGCTTTGCAATTGTGCCTGATAGCTCTGTAATTACTTTGTTTCAACAAACACTGTAATTGAGAATAGGTTTCATTTTTTCATTTGTGTTTTTCTTGCCAGCTCCTCCTTTGGGATCCTGTGGCTGTAGCAACTTGATGATAATGTGTTTGTGGGGGAAGAATGTGTCCAGTGATTGTTTATCTTTCTTACATCTGCTTTACTTGGCTTTGCTGCACAGGCATTGCAGCTTACCCTCCAATTCCCCAGGAAGACAGTAATGCCTTTACTGAATAGACCTTCGATACCTAGCTATTAAACATTAATGTTGGAGGGAAGTCTGATGTCAACTCTATGTCGGGAGAGAAAGGGTTTAACCAAAAGGCAGAGAAAGTCTTTGGAGACAAGAGAAGGGTCTAGCTTTCAGCTGCTTGAAGCCTGTTAGATCAGCATGATTTATGTAACTGCTCATCCTATGGTTTGTTCTGTGTGTACATTTCGGTGGCTCTGTATGAACTAGCCTACAGTGATGCGGAACATTCCTATCCTGTCTTCTCTGATACTATCCTCAAATCACATTTCTCCCTCTAGCTGGAGAGACCAATGCTCACAGACAAGATCAACTCTCCCATAAGCTTCAGGGCATATATCGATGTGTGATTTTGAAACTAAGAAAGAAAACTCTCATGGGAGACTGACTGCTGATGGCAGTAATTTTCCAGTAGATGTGATTATTTGAACTTTGATGATTCCAGAAAGTTCTATGCCATGACCCAAGGTAGATCTAAATGTTTTCATTTCCTTTTCAGAGGATCTATATAAAAACTTTCTATTTGGTATGATTGACATCATAAAATGCAGGTAACCTATCTGAATGTAACAGAATTGCCTGAAAATTCAGAATATCTCCACTGTAATTTTTGCTTCATAATTTCCTAAAATATGCAATACTAAAGTATAGGTGCCTTGTAGTCAGACTGAAGTATATGATTGGACTTTTCACCATTTTATTACAGGGCTGTTTAATTTTTGCCAATATAGTGGTAAATAATCACTTCATGATCTAGCCAAACCCACATATTTGATTTATTAGAAATGCAACAGGACTTAGCAGTTGGATAAAAATATATATAATATACACCTTAGACAAAGTAATAACACCTAGATAAAAATCCTAGGTGTTTATTACTGCAGGGTGTTTGTGGACAATAATTTGAAACCTACAGGAAAGCATTCCTGTGCCTACATACGGATCCTTTTGACTTTCATATAAACCACATTGATGGCTGATGCTTTATTTAGCCATAACTTCAAAACAAAACCAACAGAATGGAAAATGTAATCTATACAACATTCTAGTCTACAGAATATTAACAGAATTCAGTGACAGGTTTCCCTTACTTGTGTTTAACATTTTAGCTAACAGCCCCCTGTCAAGCAAACAAACACAAATAGTTTAGTATTTAACCAATGGACTAGCATAATGCAGAGTATCCTTTATCTTCTCTGGTGTCAATATTGTTCCTCTTCCACTTGATAGTGTGCAGTTAAACTATATTTATTAAACACTTCTCAAGACAAAGAAAGAAATGACCTGTTTAAGAACAATTAGACTACAGAGACAAGCCAGGCTGAAAGATGAAACAGAATGAGACACTGGGATAGGGCAAGGTGTTTGGTTAAAATTGATCACAGAAATCTAATCTGACACTAAGAAACCAGTCTTCTGATAAATATGAACTGACTATAGATAGAAGGGAGGCACCCCAGAAGGAAACAATTTTTAGCAATTGGATATGCAATGATTATTAATTTACTATTGCTTTTATTATTAAATTTACAGATTATGTGAATGGTACTGAAGTTGATTCTCAATAGTGAACAAATTCCCAGATGACCAGCTAATTGGGACAGGGTTCTGGTGCTCGCTGGACCTTACATGTGGAATTTGAATGCAATGCTACTTATACCCATAGGGTTTCTAATCACAAACCCCATGACTTTATAGTGCTTTCAGTTATAACCTCAGTAGGAAACATGAGTCACAGAGAATAAAGCAGAACTTCAGTAGAAAGTGAAGATTGTTTTCCTTAAAGATAGCTGATACCTGAACAGCAAAAGCAGTGCCCATGTTTTGGCCAGGCTAGCAGCCAGTTTTACAAATTGCTCAGGGATGGCACTGGAAGGAGGGGATGAGATAGGTAACAACTGCAGTAAGTGATGTTAGGAAAACGTGTTTTTGTATGGTCAAAATTACAGGGCTGTGGAATTGTTTAATTTTGACTTCCACATTTGGATCAATTTGAATTTACAAATGGAGTCACATCTTATTTAGGAGGGATTATATAAACACAATGTATAAAATAACTTTTAGATATACTTACTGTTACCCTTAAAAATTCTCTCTTTTTTGTTCTTTGAAGATGGAGGTACTATTTATCAATAAATCCAACATCAGTTTTCCTTTCAATATTATGAAAAGAGTATTTTTTCTCCTATTACACTGTACGAAGTGGTTACTTAGGTAGAATTTAGGCACTAAATTGTACTAAAAATGCATATCTTTAATTCTAGAATTTTAGGCCTATAAGATACTGCCATCGTGGGAGTGCCATGAGAACTAAAAGGCACTGAGAAAAGAAAAACACAATGATCTCATCTCATGTCTAAAGACATGGGCTCATTTTCAAACATCCATTTATACCGCCCTTTCTTCAGCCTGTCTACATATTATAAATGAAAATAGCTAACATATTGAGGAGTTAATACGGTAATAAATCCTCAAAACAACAGTATTTCACCAATCTTACAAATAATAAGATTGAGAAAGGACTAAATCAAGTGATTTTTCTCCAGATATTATAACTAGAAATCAGCAGAACCTAAATGTAAAGATAGGTCCTCAGGCACCAAAATCCCATGCTTAATCCCTGCCGTAAGCAAAATTCTAAAATGGCACCCTGCACTATGTCTGGAACTGTTAGTTTGATGAATTATACCCCCATAATTAGATTATATCATATAACACTGCAGACTTTCAATAAGAGAGAGTATCTGGATGGGCCTGACCTACCTACTTGAAGCCTTCAAAAGCAGAGTTTCCTGCAGATAGTCACAGAGAAGTCAGCAAGATGCCCTCTGGCTAGTCTGGAAGAAAGCAGACACCCTGGTTCTCAGCTGTCAACAAAGGGAGGTAGCCCTCAGGAGCCAAGAGCTGTCCCCATCCAATAGCTGTTAGAGAAAAGGGCACCTCAGTCTTCCAACTGCAAGACACTGACTTCTGCTAACTACAAGAATAAACTTGGAAGTGCACTTTGCCTTGAAACCTCCAGCTTGGACAACGTCTGGATTTCAGGTTTGTGGTATGCCAAGCGACACTGGCAGGATTTCTGACCCGTAGATCTGAGAGCTAATAAGTGGCTGTTGTTAAATTCATGGTAATTTGTGAAATTGTTATGCAGCAGTAGAAAACTATAACATGCCCTGTATGGTTCATATAGAAATATGAGGGAAGTCTACCCACTTTGTGTTTCGACATGTTGGTCCCTATGCTGGGCTCTAAAGATACACAAACCAGTTTTGGTTGTTTTATTGTCAGTGTGAATCAATTCACAGTTGGTGTCAAAGATAATCAAAAGTAGTATAACATGATTATTTTAGTAAATACGTTCTTTGAAAAGAATGTTTTAAGCCAAATCAAATGCTTTTCAATATTTCCTGACTCTGTCTAAATTTATCCATATCTATATAACTATCTCAGTGTTGGCAACAATGCTATAGATCTCATTTTGTCTGCCAGTTATGCCAGAAAAATCTGTGCTGCCCGTAGGAAATGCTCTAAATTTACCTTCATCTACAAAAAAGGGTTTTTCCAGGACTCATTTTATATCATCTGCTTATATATGTTATTTATCAAATGGCAAGAAAATTGTAAAATGTATACAATTTTTTATCGTCACTTAAATAACACATCTTTATTATGGCACAGTCTGAATATATTTTATTTTCAAGTAAATAGGTAGGAATAGCTTCTTCTAATTTATAGTTTTGTTGTGACATATGCCAATGTTCTTTACCATTACTCACTCCCTTTTCAGGAAAATCAGAACCCTCTTTGAGGCTCTTCCTCAGTCTGTCTACTCTGATGGCTTCCAAAAGATTTCTCCCATGACTCCAAAATCAATATGGTTTGCCCTGACCTCACATACAAATTCTAGATCGATATTTTCTACTATCGTACAGTATCTCATTATTTGCTTTTCTTTCACGTTCAGATATTTAAAGTGGAAGTTTTTGAAACTCTACAGTCATGATTCGTGAGACTTGGTGCACCTTTGTGAATGAGTAGGTGGTTTGCAGCTTTATGTTTGTTTACATTCAAACAGACACACCTCTGATGTATGCAGAGCAGGATTCTCAGTTAGAAATTTAACTCTGGAATCAGTTTCTGAGAAAGTACAAATGTTTATGACTCAGCTACCAGCAATATCTTGGGAAAGTGTAAAGACTTCATCCATTTTTACAATAGTACCTACACTTCTTTTTTAAATGGATTTAGAGAGTAAAGTTAAAAGTAGTTATTTCAATGTATATTTTTACGTAGGAAACCGATATCTGTAATTCCAAAGCTAACTATTGATCTTCAGGAACTCTTCTAATACCTTAGATCTGGAATACATATCAACTCCTCTTCAGAACTCAGCAGTACTTCATACTTTGCTCTACGAGAATAGGTCTCTGCTCT
The DNA here is from genome assembly GCA_004027735.1 of Carollia perspicillata. Lineage (NCBI taxonomy): Eukaryota > Metazoa > Chordata > Mammalia > Chiroptera > Phyllostomidae > Carollia > Carollia perspicillata. Next base: position 41,627 of record PVKM010004243.1, read on the forward strand.
CCAGTTAATTAGTGCACTTAGGATTCTGGCTTTCTGCCCAGCTCCCTTGTGTGCTCCTCATGGAAAAAGACTTTGAATTCTCACTAATAGTGAATTATACTATTATTATTAAATATTTTTTTGGTTTTGATGTAATTTCTAAACAGAAAAATTATTTAATAATGACAATATAGGCATATTTTTCCATTTCTGACTTCTTTTCTCTGCATCGTTATCTTCTCTTTCACTTTCTCTACTTACTTCCCACCATTTTTACAACTGACTGTCAAACTCTACACTCTAGTCACAGGTCCCTCCTTTAATTAATTCAACAATAATTTTCAAGGCCTTTCAGTGTACAAATTACTATGACAAGCAGTGTGTAGTCCCCAAAAAATGAATAAGGCATGATCCATTCCCTCAAGGACCTTAGAATCTTATGTGTAGGACAGCCAAGTCCAGCTGTGGTCCAACTCTACTTACCTATTTTTGTAAATTTTTAATTTTTAATTAATCTTATTAACATACAGGTGTGACATTTAAGTTATGTATTGTTTGTGGCTGCTTGTACACACCGCAATGACAGATTAGAGTAGTTGTGACAGAGATTGAGTGACCTGCAAAGTCTAATATGATTATTCTCTGGCCCTTTACAGAAAAGCTTGCCACTTCCTAGCTTAGTACATATTACAAACACAGAAATAAAAGAACAGGGAAAATGTCAACACTGGACTTGAAAATGTTATAGAATATAGAGTTTAATTAACAGCGTGGAGATGGAAGAAAATTCCAGGAGCACAGTTTATGTGAACTCTGAAAACCAAGCAGTTGCTCAATGGAAAGAAATGAGATGAAGAGAGAGCACTGACTGGCAGCAGCAGTTTTGAAGCACTGTCAAGGTCAAGGCACGCATCTCATCGAATGTATACCTAGTCATGGCACAGTGTGGAGGCAGATTGTTCCAGACAATCATGGAGTTTTGCGGCATCTTGTAAGATGCATTGCAGGGGCCATTTATTTCTAGATGTTGTTAAAGTGATTATGCAAATCATTTCTTAAGGCAACATTACATATATGTTAGATCTGATTTATTAAAGATTTTATCAACCATTAAAGTCAATATTTGCATTTTTAGTTACAAGAATAAGGGTTTATATTAACAAATAACTCTTTATAAGGAATATGCTTTTGTATTTTCTAAATATGAATTTAATAAACTGAAATGAGGGGTTTATTTTTAGATATGTGCAGGAATATCAAAGCACAATTACCAAGGAAAAAAGAACGTATCTAAATATACATATTTTATCTATATGAGCTCTTCAGGGTGTATGGATGTTTTTAGGTCACAATGATAAGTAAACATTCATGCTAGTTCAGGGTCCCAAGCATATTTGCTAGTATCACATCTGAAATTAACACTCTTACGTTTGCTTCCTTACTTATTTTCACTATAGTTCTACTGAGAATGTCTCCTCTATTTTACAATCTCTCATGATATCCTTCAGATGATAATTATTATAACTCAGATTATTTCCTCATTTTAATTTTTTTTCTTTTTAATTCTGTGTTCATTTTTCCAGTAATTAATGCAGAAATTCCATATATTTTGTTTTATTTACACTAATTAACAATTTACGTGACACTTATTTTAATTAGTTGTTTAAGAACAAGAATGGCATACAGTAATAGGATGCTTATAGTACTAAAAACATACTGTCTTAATAATATAATTAAAAATTATATGAGAGTATAAACCCTTGCCCTAAAAACTTTATATATTGAAAGACACAATGTTTGTTAAAGTATCGTTTTTGAGTACAAGTATACTAAAGTGTTAAGATATTTATGTGATCTTGAGAAAACTGTAACATGTAAGTATCACATGTAAATCATAGTTCTCATGTATTTGGGGTAATCTTGGAGTATTTCATTTCTTTGCATCCAATCCAAGCAAATAATATGAAAACAAATCTTTGCTAAGAATGAGCTATTATCCCAGCATTGAGCTCATTTAGGCTCATTGGGGACAGAAAATAATGCTATCTAATTAATTAGAATGACAGGAAACTGCATGACATATTTCTTATGGCTGGCTGGTTTAACATGCTAAATCCCTCCTGTTGATTAGAACTTGCATGTTTTAAATAGAAAAGGATGTTAGACATCCCATCTGTTATGTAGCAGAGTTTCAGGAAAATTTTAAAAAGGTACATTCAAGTCTTGGTAAGTTCAAATCAGCTGAACAGACAAATATAACATGTATTTGAGACATAACATAGCAGGCTGATTTTTTCCAAAATTCTTTTGCTTTTCATCAAGCTACAGTTAAGGAAAAATTACTATTTGGAATCTCGGCAGTGTGACCTTATTTGTCATATTGCAGAACATCTAGTTCAGGTTCAAAAATTTTCCTTAGTGTGTGTGTACAATAGGCACAGTGGAAGAAACACAATTTATTTCATATTCAGTATATTATGTTATAAAAGAGAATATTACTCACAGCTTCTTATCCAATAATATACATATTCTAAAGAAAATCATTACAAAGCATGCATTTAAAATATACAATTCTATTGCATGGCTGAAAATAGTATTTTTCACATAGATTTGGTAATTACATGATGGGAAATTAGTGGACATATTTAAATCCATTGGAATGGGGCTGAAACTAGAGTTACTATACATTGTGTGACATCATAGGTAGTTTTTTCATTAAATGAGTAATTAGGCTGTTTGCTACATGTTTGGTAAAAATAAAAGTGAACAAAAATTTACAATCATTTGCCGATAATTTGGCACAATTATTTACCAAAAATTCACAATTATTGCCCAGGGAAGACCATCTATGTCCAGAAAATACTTGTGCTCATAGAGTCATTCATGAAAAATAACTATAAGCAAGCACTAAAAGTAAAATTTTTAAGAAGCCATTATACATTTTTTTTATTCTAATTCTCTTACAAGTATCTTCCTTTAGTTTGAAAATAGAAAGCATTAGCAATTCAATATTAGGCTTTTCAATCAATGGCTAATTTCTAACTTACATGAAATCAGAAACTAAGACCAAAAGATGAAGAAAAAAAGTTGAAAAGAAATTTATCTTGGTATATAATGAAAGAGGTATAATGGCAAGTAATTGCCATCAGCAAAATTTTAACTCATCCAGGCAAATCTGCCAAGTGCTACACTTATCTAGATGTGGGATAAAAGCTAGATAACATTGACCATGAAATAGAACTAAATCAGAAGTCGAGACATTAAGTCATAGGTGTTCGAGTAGAGAGATCTTACTGAAAGCATAAACATAAGAGGTAGCCACAAAAGTAATCAATAAGCATGATATAGAAAATGAAAATAAATAAATTAAAGTTCTAGTGGGGAAAACAGGATCGTTGCTGCATGAATACTCCACCAGCAATAAGTACATTATTAATAAAAAGAGAACCATTAGGAAACACACTTTGGTGCTGTTATTTTCAATTCGAATCTCTATATTCTTAACTTTCTAAATGAAACTAAATTTGGGGAGTTTTAATAGCTAATAGATGATGGAGATGGAACTATCTCTCCCACACACTATTTTTCCAGATCAAAAATGCACTGAGCCCATGACCAACACACATTTCTGGAGATGAGGAAGGACTGAGTAGATAGTAATTTAGTAAATACTAACTGTTAGTAGCAGACTGATCTTCCTAGTTTTCCTTTCCTCTCTTACCCTTCCTCTTTCTACACTCACTATCTAACTCTGCAGAACAAGTTTTCAGCATGGTCTTCTGACTATGAAAGTGCCCCTTGGATTGGAACAAAGAGGGATGGCTGCACCAACCTTACAAAGGAGCAAAGGAAAATGTGTGTCCCCAGAAGTCAGCACCCTAGTGACCTTTGATTACAGTGAGCTCAGTAAGCTGCATCTTAATGCCCCTGTTAGAAGTGGAAAAAATTTCAGAGATTTGCATTGGTGATAATACAGGTTAACTAAGCCAATACCCACTCTTTCCATAACTAGTCTCTAACACACATATACCGCACTTCAGCTGCAAAACTCCGTTTCTGGAGGACAAGATAGAGATAATGGAATCAAATAGGACCTTCTACACTTTGTCTTACAGATGGAGGTATTTGTGTTTAAATAATCTACAGGTAAATCTAAAAGATAACCTTAAATAAATAACAAACTGATAAACATGGCACACCCACTAAAGCTATTTCCAAGTGATTCCTAAGTGTTTTAGATGTGTGGAGCTATGGGAATCCTATTTTGTGTTTTTTATTTGGGGGGGGTGGTTCACAGAGATTCAATGAGATCCAAATATTTCACAGGATATTGTATTTGTTTTAATAAAAGTTGAAAGATTTATACAATCTGAAGAGAAACCAGAGAATGAGGATATTGTATTTGTTTTAAAAAAAGAGAGAGCTTTACTTAGCTATTTAAAAATACATTAATTAAGCAAAGTGGGTAGATGTAAATTCAACCATGGTATCATGCATAGCAAAGATCAACACACCGCATAACAAAATACTCTTAGAATATGAACACAATGCATGCATAAAATGCCTAGGATAAAAAGGCATTGTAAAACACGTGACTAAAAAACATTTTTTCTTTTATTCTTTTTGATACATACTAATTTCTTATTTCATACTAAACTTTTAAATGATATTCTTTTTTAAAGACTTTATTTATTTATTTTTTTAAACAGAGGGGCAAAGAAGGAGAAAGAGGGGGAGAAAAACATCAACATGTGGTTACCTCTCATGTGCCCCTTACTGGGGACCTGGCCCACAGCCTAGGCAAGTGCCCTGACTGGGAATCCAACCCATGACCCTTTGTTTCACAGGCTGGCACTCAATCCACTGAGCCACACCAGCCAAGGGTTTAAATGATTTTCTTATACTAAAAAACTTCTTTTATTAATCAACTTCACAAAAAAAAAATTATTTCCTTAAATATTTTCCAAACAGCATGTAACAGTTAATATTCAGAATCTTGAAAAATAAAATGCAAAATGAGATGATAAATAAAAATTCAATTGAATTTAGTTTAACTTTTTCATTTAAAAATATGAAAGAATTTCTAATATTAAGTAAAAATAATTTTATATTTAAAGTTCCTTTTATAGCTATGCTTCTCAAAGTGAATTTTATACATAATCACTACAGCTGTCTTATTTCAAAGAGTGGCCTGCCTATCTCTTGTCCATAGTTATGTTGATTGTTGGCTTAAAAATATTTTTTCAAGCAATAACTAACTAACTAGATCTAAAACTATGGAAACGTGATGGGGAGTATTTTAAGAAGCAGCCTAGATGATTTAAATATTTTTTGACATCCAAGTAGTTTCTTTAAGACAGAAACAATTTAGCATTAGTTTTTGTACTGTCAAAACCTACTGCAGTGAGTACAATGAAAAAGTAAATCAATAAATATTTGTTAAATAAATAATGGAATTGACTGATTTTGTCAGCTGCCATTTTCTCTACGATATGGCTTTTATGCTACTTGTCATGCTTCCTTTATTCTCTAACATTTCAGAGGCAACCTCATTTTCTTCTTCCTTTGCTCTCTTGACCATTAACACTTGGTTCTTATCCTACCTTTAGGCCATTTCTTTTTAACTCTCTTATAAAATTGCTATTACTATTATTGTTATTCCAACTTTACACAGGACATACATAAATCAAAAGGGTTAAGCAAAATGTTCAAGTGTTAAATATTACATTACAAAGCAAGGACAGTGACTCACTTTTTCTACTTTTTTTGAACTCATCTTTAGAATTTTCCTAGCACCAGTTTACACTTAGAACAACTTTGTAATATTTATTGAATGAATAAATGAATGACTGAATAATTGTGTTTCTGCGTTGAGAGAACTTTAGGGCTTTGTAATCTAATCTCTAAATAGTCAAAATTGTAAGTTCAGAGTGAATGTATGGGGCTTTTAGATTAAACATTAAAGGTGCCTTTGTTAATAATTGTCCAAGTGCAGAGACTTTAAGAAGTCTATTTAAATGGGGTTTAATGGACTCCGAAGAAGTTTTAAATTCATTTCCCCCCAAAGCAGGTCTGTTCCCCTAATTTGATCTAAGGAAATTCTTAGTTTGTTAATGTGGGTTTCCTTAGGACTGGTCTCCCTGCCTAGCTAGCCTTCCATGAACTCCAATTTGGGCATATGTATCGGTAAGGCACCTTCGCCCAGCTTTGCAGAAATCAGAGATGCCAGCAGTGCTCTGAGCCAACGAGAAGCGTGCCTGTTGATGAAGACCAATCAGAAGGCTACACGGTAGCTGAAAGATTTGCTCATAAGACAAAGCGAATCCTCTGAAGCCTTCTAAATAATTGGGAGAAAAATAATTAGTGGAACAAAGATCTGAAGGTCTCTTAACAGCAAGTGAATCCAATATAGGAAAAAAAGTGGGTAATTATTCCATTTTTTTGTATCAAAAGAGTAATGGTAATAAAACAATTACAGATTTTCAAGCCACAAATTTAACCATTACCACAATATTCCTAGGTCTCCTTTGAGAGATGTAAGCATCTCAGATTCCATATTTGAGTCTTTTGTTTGTACATTTATTCATTCATCATTTAATAAGCATTTTCTGAATTCAACAATGGGTCAAGCTCTGCGCAAGCTTTTTCAATAGAGAATTGAATAAAACATAATACTTATTATCATGTAACTCGTAGTTTAGCGGATGATACAGATATATAAACACATAATTATATTGAGATGAGTTTTTAAAGGGTATTATACAAATTAATTGTGACAACACAGAGAAGGGAGCAATAAATTTGCTATTTCATGAGAAAACTACAAATATCTTCACCATGTCTCACAGCTTACTTTTCTTTCAGTGTTCAAGTCACAAACCCCTTTTCAATATGATGCATCTCAATACAACAGCATTCATTGTAGCATCTGGGACTGCATTAATTAAAATTAAATTTAGCAAGCACAAATGGAATGCCCATTATGAGAAATTACCAGTTATTATTTATACAGCAATCTACCCATAGAGGTCACTAAGAGTTTGAAGTGTGTCTGAAGAGATAGATTGCTGTCAATGACATTCAACATGAGAATAATCTCCCATAAAAAGTATTCTTATAGCTTGAAAATAGAAAACAGGAGTTTACAGATTTAATTTAAATGAGAGAATTTAAAAAGTGTGATGATGTTGTGTAATAGGAAAAACTAAAAATAACCTGTAAAGATAAATTAAACTTGGACAAATAACTTAGGAACATGCTTCCTAGTTGAAAGGATTCGTAAGCACAAAGACAGAAATAAAAAAAAATGAAGGGTATGCTTAGTTAACGGCGTCTGGATAATTCAAAAAGAGGTCGCACAAGTGCCAGAGGTTTTAACAGATGAATGGAGAAAGATGATGTGGTGTATATATCACAATGGAATACTATTCCACCATGAGAAAGAAATCTTTCCACTTGTGACAACGTGGATGCCCCTCAAAGGCATTATGCTGAGTGTGGTATGCCAGACAGAGAAAGACAATGCTATATATCATTTATATGTGGAATTTAAAAAAGTTGCAGGGGGGGATTGGGGAAATTTTGGTCAAAGGGTACTAACTTCCTGTTAGAGGATAAGCTCTAGGGGACTAATACATAGCATTGTGAGTATAGCCAACAATTTTGTATTACATACATCAAAGTTGCTAAGAAACTGGATCTTAAATGTTCTCCCAACAAAATGAAATGATGAATTGATAATTATGTGACATGCTGAAAGTTATGTGGCATGATGAAGGTGTTAGCTAAGGCTATGTTGATAATCATATTGCAATCTGTAAATATATCACATCAACATACTGTATACCTTAAATTTATACAGTGTTATGTTTCAATTATATCTCAGTAAGAACGTTTGGAAAATCTGGTTGAACTTGGATTACTGTGTACTTTGGAGGAGTTTGCATGCTGCTCAGTGTGTAAATTGGAATCATTAAGGGAAATATGTTTCCTTCTTTAGAATGCCTTGAGAGGCAATGGAGAGAAGAGTGAGGAGAAAAGGTAGAACACAATGTTTAAAGAACAAATAGAAAAAAAAAAAAACTTGAGAGGCATGTAATTGAAAGAACTAGAGCAGAAAACTAACCCACAGATAAATTAGTGCCCTCAAGAGTGTTATAAAAAAAAACAGAAACAAAGAATTAATAAAATTCATATATCCAAGAGTACACTTAAACTCATCTGTTAAAGTTATCATTGCCTGCACTGTCTACTACTGGTCTTGATCTGCTTGTGATCTGCATTGTATGAGAATTTTTAGATACAATCAAATCAACTTTGTTGTGAACAAATGTGTCAATCTGGCCAACAGAATGATTTGGGATGTGTCATTCCATAGAAAACTTAAAGAAAGTGTGCTTAATTCACATAGAAAGAAATCTGGAATTCTGTATTCTCAAAAATATGAAAATAATACAAGATGATTGACAGCATTTGGCTTATGTTTTTCTTCACATCAGTGACTGACTGCTGCCATCAGAGAGCACAATGCATTAAAACCCTCAACGCCCTCCACAGCATTTCTGACACCTCCGCAGGGTCAGTCATCATTTATCATCAGGCCTGCTATAGTCACATTCATAGACATGAAAGGCCTCTCTGTAATTATGCCTTTATCAAACATGTCAACACTGAAGGTAAACCAAGAAGAATATGGGTTTCATGAAAACTGGAACAAAATCAAATACAAAATTTAGAACAGTACCTGGCATATAGTAGCTGCTCAATAATATGTATCAATAAATCAATAAATTGGGACTGATTATCTAATTCTAAATACCTGTGTAGGTCACACTAGGTATTTGAATATCTGAATCACTGTCAAAAATGTACTGTACAGTTTCTTTGTAACTCAGTTTATGTATCAGTAATACAAAGGAAATAACTGATGACCTCATACTTCATTGCTAGAAAAATGGAATTCAAGAATTCCAAAAACATAATGACTACTTTCTACCTTTCATATTCGATAATGCTAACGGTTCCCTTTGTGCTACCACCCCAAACACTTTCCACCAATAGAGTGATTATTGACCCAAAGTTGCCAGCCACAGTAGAAAACATTTACTTTAATATTATTGTAATATAAAAATAAAGAGTTGTATTGAAAATATATGATAATTTATACACATATAAGGAAGATGCTGGCAGACACAGTATCAAATACTACATCTGCAACAACTTAACAGGAGCAAGAAAAATGTGTCTGTAGTGTCTCATGCCTCAGTTTAATCAATTTCTCCTCTCCTTCCCCTCCCTGTTTGTAACAGAAATGTGTTGACTTTCAACTATGTTTTTGTTTATTATTCCATTTTCTTTTTCTCTGCTTGGGACTGATGTTGAAGCAGGAAGAAAGTTTCTGCCAATATATAATCTTCTTGATTATTTTATTATTTATATGCAAGAACCCTGATTTTAGTCTTTCATGCAACTAAGGAACGTTTACAGAAATGCTATCAACACTTTGATATGGAGATGAGATTTTAAAAAGTGTTAGAAACTGGAAACAAAGAAGAGAGGATTATAATCAGTGAACCAATGTAAGAAATATTGTATTCTTGATGAGATACTGAATATAGGAATGGACCATGGCCACACCAGCTATAAAAATAGAACTTGGACGCACAACCTGCAGTGATCAACCCAAGAACTGACCCGTTATCCACCATAAATAATCCTGGAAGCCAGCCTGCTCTAAATCACATTTGCAGAAGGCCAGATTGCAATCCCTAGTAATAATCCAGAAAGTTAAACAATTGGCCCGAAATGATCAAGATTTGATTAATAACTGACAGTTTCTTTAATTTGTGTCCCCGCTTCCAACTTAGAAACATAAACAAAAAGCCAAGTATGTACTCCTACCTCCTAAGGAGGCGGATCCAGCCTCCACAGTTTTCCCAGGCTGTTTCCAATCAGGGCATACCTAAAGGTTTCCTTCTTTCCACTCCTTTGATGGCCTTTGAGTCTCCTCCAAAATGCAAATGATGATGGCTGGCCTTTGCTGTACCAATTCACAATAAATAGTGTGTGGTTTTGTATTTTTTTTTCATTTAGTTGATCTTTTTTTCCCCACATCAAAGGTATTAAGAAAACAGACTAATTTAATGAGCGATAGATACAGAATGGCATGAAGTGCATCACAATTGCTGTAACTACAGGTGAGAATACCCTTCCTCCTTTATTTGTGACCTCTCACAATCCATTTTTTATGTATTTTTCATGAAGCTGATGCCATCATGCTTTATCTGTTTGTTGGTTTAGTTTGGTTTATTGAGTGTTTTACTCCAAGGTCCTTCACTTTGCTTCCTTTATCATTTTTACCTTGTATCTCGTTTCATCCACCATCATTTTTATTTTTTCTCTAAGAAAATATTATTTGAAGTCCATAATACTGGCATATCAGTGAAGTATATACTATATCAGTATTTAACAACAAGAATATCACAAACTAGATCACAGAAGTCTCTCCTGTGCTAGAATATTTGCAGGGAAAATAATTAGAGCTTTCTAGTGGCTATTATACTGTCCCCAAACTCTCAAACCATGGCTTGTAATAATAATGTAATTAATATTTCTATAGTACTCGCAATACTATAGGCACTGCTTAAAGTCCATATTAGTTATTTATCACTGATTAACAAAATTCCCCAAAATTTAGTGGCTTAAAACACCCAACTTCCATTCACTCAGAGTTTCCATGGGCCAGGAATGGGAGAGGCCTAGCTGTCCAGTTGTAAGTTTCATTCTCTCAGGAGGAGGCAGATGAAAGAAAGGCCAGGGTTGTAGTCCTGTGAAGACTGATAGAAGTGGTAGGATCTCTTTCCAAGAGGGCTCATGCACATGGCAGCTGTTAGGAAGCCTCTGTTCCTCACAAGTTGTTGACTGGACTCCTCAGCTCCTCATCAGGTGGACCTCTCCAAAGGGCTGCTTGAATCTTGTCCACATACTAGCTGTCTTCCTCCCCAGAGAGTGATCCAAGAGACAGAACAAGTAGGAAGCCACCCTATTTCTGGTGATCTAATCTCCAAAGTCACGCCAGTGACTTACTCTGGTTGTTAGAAATGAGTTACTAAATCTAGCCAATACATTTTTCTTGAAGACTTAGGTTCTACTTTTTGTAGGCTGAGTCTAAGATTTTTAAAATATACTATAAACCACAACACAGTAGTCCACATGATTATTAACACAATCTCCTCTAAAACTCCATGAAACAGATATTCATATTTCCATTTTACAGATGAAGAAGGTGAGGCTCAAAGACACTAAACAATTGAGTCTCACAGTGAGTACACTGTAGAGCTGTGATCGGGATATAGACAGCCTGGCTTGCAAGTCTGTACCCTGAATTTCTATGTGGAAATGCCTTTCTGTCTGTACTCTGCGCACCTCACTTAACAGATTATTTTTGGGTTCTGAAAATTGATTCCTGATTCCCA